>JAMKCH010004117.1:0-81926 GCA_023653785.1 Ophioderma brevispina
AGTTAAAAGAAAAATAGAGCTGAGTATCATCAACATATATGTGATAATTTAAATTGTATTTAAAGAATGTCATGAATTAGGTAGGTGTAAACTGTAAACCACTGAGGCCCAAGCACAGAGCCTTGAGGAACTGAGTAATCAAGAGTAACTGATTTTGAAGTAGCATTTCCAATGCGAACATGTTGTGGTCTTTGAGACAAATATGATTTACACCAAGCAAGGGCTTGGCTGTGAATACCAAGATGAGTATGAAGTCGAGAGAGAAGGATGTTGTGATCTACCGTGTCAAACGCAGCACTTAAATCTAAAAGAATTAGTGCTGTAATTTTGCCATTATCAAGAGCAGTCAAAATGTCATTATTGACACGTAGCAGGGCTGTCTCAGTTCTATGAAATTGTTTATACGCAGATTGATAAGGATCGGATAAGTTGAAAGTTTGGATATGTTCAGAGATCCTGGCAGACACTATTCGCTCAATAGTCTTTCCGAGAAATTTCAAGTTTGAAACGGGTCTGTAGTTTTTGAGTACTTCTTTATCCAAGTTGGCTTCGCATGATTTTGAAGGTGAGTTCATGATTACTTTTCTGACCTCTTCTTCACTGGCTGGTACAAAATTAGACAATCCATGCCTGAAAGATATTTGGTTCAGTTTCAACACAAATTAGAGGGTCAGGAACACATGGTGTACTCTCTTTACCCATGTGTAGACTCAATCTTTCGTAAGTCAAATGAACAGGTGTTTTGAAAGAGCGAATGTAATCCATATTCCACTAACATTTAAAAAAAAATTAAAATCCTGCAATTTGCATTAGCATTTTTCTAAAAAGAAAAAAAATGCATTTTGCATTCGCATTTTTCACATTCTTCTGAGACAAAACTAATAACTCCTAAATTTTGTAGGCTACTGATTGCATATGCTTTTTATCATACATCAGGTGTTACTTTTCATTCTATTTTGCAGTAACGGTAGAAGCTCCTTGGTCCTTGCATGGTGAGCCTTATACTTTTTCGTCTCTCTGGCACTACCATATCGTCATAGATGCTGTCTTCAATTTCATCAAGAATTAAATATTCCTAAAAAATAAATGTCGGTTATTTTGAAACCATGTTTGACTGCAATATCTCAGAATCTGGGACTGGGTGAAAGCCTAATTCTAGTGTCTATACCTGTGTTTTATTGGTCAAACACTGCGTGCTAATCAGTACCATAACTGGCAGGGCGCAGGTTACCACCCCGGAAAGCTTTGACCGGGAAGAAAAAGGTGAAAATCATGCTAAAAATCAGCCTTTTGCCTGCTCACCAGGCTCAATTATCTTTTGCTCCAATAAATCCTCACACAGCAGCATTGCTGTGAGTGTGAGGTTAATTCAGCCACCCCCTCTTCTGAGGGACCTCGGCAAAAATCCAAGTTCTCAATATTTAGGATATGCATAGCTTACCAGACACACCAATGTCCTTAAGTTGTTTGCCTTTGTACTGATTTATGTCACCATTCTCAATAGCTAGCAACAGTCTGGAGACTTTGGTTGCTTCTATTGTGCGATCATGAAGGTGATAAACATCCTTGTGAATATCCACAGCATGCCCCAGATGGTTGGCCAACCATTCTGTCTCTCCTTCTGTTACACTGACAACCTGCAATTGTACAGATGGTAAGTCCAATGTTGGAAAATTGGATATAATTCAAAAATGTTGAAGTTCACTATAACTCCTATAGCTTCACTGTAATTGGTGAACGTAACCAGCCTTAGGTAATCGTTTTCAATTGCCTTTTATAAATTTTTTACTTCTTTTCTTTCATTTGAACAAAAGATATGCTTCGTCGAAGAGGCGGGTGCAAAATCGGACGGTCCGTTTGAATGGGTTACGTTCGTAAGATTTGCGGAAAACCTGCTTTTTGTAACAACTCATATGTGGAAGTTAGGGATTGAATTTAACCTACTGAAAGAATTGACAACAAGCCCTTTTAACTTCATTTTTAGCACTAAAGTGTGGAACATTTGTCTTTAACGGATCAGGATACTTTGATAGGTATGTGTTTTTTCCAAAATTAATCAGTGAATTCACTTTCCTTAAAGCAAACTTTGCCTTATCAAATCCTGCAAAATTACACAGAATGCTACACCGAAACCAAACAAACAATCAGACGCTGTAGACACAATAAACAACAAAAGCAACGCAAACCAAGCAAAAAAGAAAAAGAAACCTCTGATAATGTGAGCTAATGTGCCTAGATGGACAAGTCAAGCTACGGAATTGGAAATAAAGACCTGTAGAATGGCCACAACACACCCATAATGGAAGAGAAGGGCGAAAACTAAAGCCAACATTCTCTCATCTCGTTAATGTTGAAGAGCCGTTGTAATAGATCCAAAGATGACGCTTGGGTAAAACACGGCGCCTGAAATCGCGAAGTCTTCTTCAACAGAATAACACAGGCAGGATTCTATTTGTTTTCCTTTAAAAAATAGAAAGATGATGCGCTCTGAAGTCAAATGTATTCATGTTGTGTCATGCATTTTCAAATGCTTAACGGCGAATCGGACTGAGTTGATTTTGCCTCTAATATTTTTGATGAAGCATATCTTTTTTTGCTTCTACATATCTATTGAATGAAATGGGCAAATCAAGCTATTTTATTGGCTTGTACGCATGGGGGGGCCATTGTTTGGTATCTCTTTCAGTTCTTTTTTAACAAAGGCCTCTATTTCGGATAAAGAGGTGTTAACATTTGTTTGGGACAGCCTGTATATCCTACTTATTAAGACTCGAAATCTACTAGTACTTGCCCGTTCAGTTTCTAATAGTCGGGTCAAGCGGTTTGATGAGCTGTGTAAACGTAGGTCTAACAGATGGTTCAGATTGCCCAACAGGAACACCATGATTCATATCGGTTGGTAATGAACGAAAAAAATTAACAATTAGTAATGAAAAGGTAAGATACTAATTTTCTTCTTATGTGGTCCTACTCACATAGTTCAAATGTTTTGTGAAGTCAGACTGGTAGGCACCCAGAAAAGAGTTTAAAAATTAGACGAGCCTACAAGGTATGAAGCCAATATAATATACCAATTTACCATACATTCTACACTTGTCACTACAGAATAAAGTTTAAGATAAGGACCTAGCCCAGTACATTCGCCAGGATAATCGCACGCGACCGTATGGGTCAGTGCCAGCAGCCCGAACCCGAATGAAACCTTCCTGACTCCATTTATTTAGTACTGGAGTAAAGTATTTTGTTAGTACGTTTTTTGTGTCGCCTGAACGAATGTTTCAATGGAGGCACATACTATTCCAATTCTGTGTGTCCCGTAGATGTTCCCGTCCGTATGTATGTTCGGTTAACCTTTTTTAAATGCCTCGTATGCTAACCGCTATCCTCCGATTTTACTTAAACGTGATAGGATGAATAGTGAGTTGCCGCCATATTATGTGTAGCTTTTGGCTGCATTATTTTGCATATCATGTATTTAATTAGCTCATTTGGCTATTTTTCAGACATTGCGGTTAACCATTTTTGAAATTCTGCCTGGCTCAACGCCACCGCCCGATTTACTTCATACCTTTGGGTAGTGTGATAGAGTATAGGTGCCAGAATATTATTTTTAGCTTTTTGGGCTGCATTATTTTTGCATATTCCTGAATATTATTAGCTTATATTGGCCGGAGAGATTCCGATCAATCCGTTCTGACCGCTTATTCCAGCAATGATTGTGTGGACCCTGTTTGACCTCATGTGACCTTTGGTGACCCATGTGACTTTGTAACCCTTCTCGTCCAATGCATTTTGCTCTCTTTCAATCTCATTGCCAAACTTCATCATAAAGCAAGTGGATCGCGCAACCAGGCGACACTTGTGGTCGAGAACCGCCTGTCTTATGTGCAAGTCTATGGGCTGTTCCTCCACTGACTCCCCCCTGACATTTTTTAAACGTACTGCGTCTATTATACACTCAAATGAAATGGGACTTGTTGCATTTAAGAAAGAATAAAATACTGTCTACAAATGACACCATTTTTTTGGTCTACTTCAGTTACTTCCTGAACTCTTTTTACTTTGAACATAAAATTTGTGCGACAAGTGTAATATTTGACAGACCAATTTTGTGAAATATCGAACCATAACTCCCTAACACCGATATGCAACTCTCCCCTTTCCGCTGGAGACCCCGGTTTTTCCGTTTGTTTCGTCCCGTCTCCGATTTTGCTGGCAAATCTCCAATTTTCCGTAGATTTGATGAAAAATAAGAACAATAAAGTTAGATGACGAGGCAGTATCCTTTCAGAGTGAATAAAAGAAACATGATTTTGAAAGATTTTCAATTTATAAAGTGGTTAACTGTTTTCCGACATTGTTTTTTCTCCGACTTTCGGATGTTCAACAGTAATATTTTGATATACCTTTAACTGCCGTATGCTAAATGTCTTCTGATGGAATTTTAGTTACGGCCATTTTTCACAATCATGGTGTACCTTTCAGTTTGACGCTCCATGATATGTATCTCACTAATTCAATGGAACTTCAAAGATATTTTTTGCTGTGTAAACTATCCTATATGGGGTTAGCTCAGCTAGCTTAACAAACCTCCTTACTTTATTCTTTTGGACATTTTGGTGGCCATTTATGTGGTCAAAAATTGGTAACTTTTGGTTGTACCCCAATACTCTATTTTTTTCAAGCTTGTACTTTTCCCCTGCATTGAATTCCCAGTTTTTGTTTTATATTATTAGTATAGACACGTGTCCAACCTAGCATGCTATTTTTGGGGTTTTCCCAATTTTTCCGAGACAGGTTGTTTCAATTCAGTTTTTCGGAGGTGACATTTTACGTTAACAAATGATGCCTATTTACACAAACTGTTACTCATAATGAATAAAGAATTCTCTCTCTGTTTATGGTGTAACACCTACCCAGTATGGCTTGCATTAGAGGTTGCAAAAGAATTTATAGTTCTTCGCCTCTTTAAGATTTTTGTGCACAATTCCAAATTCAAGTTAACTTTTCCGTTAACATTTGTTGTCCTTCCGCAACAAATGAAACTGATAGGTTTATTTTTTAAAGATATACAACGGCCCTGTTGAACATGCTCTAACACTTCTTGAATAAAAGTTATGTAAAATACACCAAACATATTTCACATATATACAAACTGCATACTTCCGTTAAGACCTTCACCTCGAAACACAATGGTCACGTTCCCGAACGTTAATTTAAAAAATCTCAGCTTACTTGCCTTAATAGAAATCTCTTGGTGCTGATATCTCTGTTGTCGTGATTAGTAGTGATGGCTCATCATGAAATAGGATGACACTCACCAGGTGCTGCAAAAGTCAACTTTAAAATTTTCCTGAGACTGACATTGTTGTCTCGGAGATGACCTAATTTTGTTTAACAACCGCAAATTGCTCATTTTTGGAGCTTGGAGGCCTTACTGGTTTGACTGGTGATTGTTTTTACCTTGGAAGAAATATATTAAATTATAACAAGTATTTATAAAACAAAATACAGATTTGGATAAAATTTGAACTAATTACGTGTCATTTTTGTTTAATTGTTACTTTTTGTGCCATTTGAATAGACATGCCAGCACACTAACATGTCTTTGTGACAGTAATGTAACCTGAATTGTTTGTTTGTTTAACTAAATTATGTTTCCGTAACTCTCTTCAGAATAATAAAAGAGGTATAAGCTTTGACCAAACAAACATATAAAAAAGAAAAAATTTAGAGAAAATAACAGCAATCTATCATTGTTGTGTTCGGAGGGACCTTTTTTTTGTTAACATGCATATATACAATATTATTGCAAGGCCTTAAGCTTGTGTTGCCGCTTAATTCTTCAAAGTAACAAGTTGTAACACAACAAATATTTTGTTAGAACTAATTAGCACTACTCTGCAGGGTCCATATCCCTGCCAAAAACAAAGAGTTCACCATACATCATGAGTTTTGCCACTTGCTTGGGGATTAAATTCTAAGCTGAGATCACCAACAGAAATCCATCTATTCCATTATCTTTTGGCTCCAATAAATCCTCACACAGCAGTATTGCTGAGTGAGGTGTATCCGGCCACCCTCGTTAACGGGGACAAAACCGGATTTAAAACTTTGGTATAACTAACTAACCATTCGTTCTCATAGAATGGTTTGTCAAAGTTTCACAACTCTGAGCAAAATTCAGTCATTTCCATTTGCAATAAAACAAAGTATCATTTTAACAAAATGTAAATCTTAAGCAACTAAATCAGCACAGGGCTATTTACCCATGGTGTAAACTGAGAAAGAGGACTAACTTTGACATTTTTCCTTTAAAATTCTCCTTGTACTGTGAAATATTTAAATTTCCCATTTTCAGGGGCACACTGGCAGGGTCTTAAAATACTCAAATGTATTTCCTGCATGCCTGTGCAGTAATTTCACTGACCCCATTATAGAAATGGTAAATGCCCCTAGACCTTAAATTTGTGATATTATGTTGCTTTAATGTTTTTGACCTTACTTTTGAGATTGAATCCAATTTTGACTCTTGAGAATTCTACCTTTTATGAAATTACTGCTGTGCCTACATGTATGATACAGGCAAAAAAAAAATGGTGACCCATGTGAAAAAGTCACTAAAATTACCCAAACTTGACAGGGCGGATGCATAATGCATAGCATGTACCAGAGACCTCTAGTTTTCTTGCATGAGTTTAATATTGTATGTAAAAGTATGTAATTATCTTAAAGTATGTTGTAATTTTTTGTTGCTTGCTTCATATTTAAATGTGTTAGATTATTACATTTCATTTGACCACAAAATGAAAAACTTTACTATTTTAAGTGCATTGTCTCTGCAAGGAAATCAGAAATGACTTTGTACTGCACAGGTCTGTTGACCAGCTAGTGCAAATTGAGCAATACCAACAATTTTGATTTGTAGAAATGCCCCTCATCATGTGAAATACTATGTATTTCCATTTTTGGAGACACCCACAGCTATTGCTCCATGCTGCTGAAGGGTCTCTAAATGCTCTAAATGTATTAATTGCATGTTTGTGCTCATCATACAGGCAAGAAATCTAATTTTTATGCCCTCCTTAAAGTTGGGTTCCCTTAAAGACACTATCAGTGATTTGCTAAATCAGAAAATTGAAAAAATCATCAAAAATCAAGATTTTTGCATGTATGTAACAAGTACAGGTATCCTAACATACCCTGCAAATGATAAGACCAAGAGCAACCTAATAAGGACAGAATCGGAAATTTAAGTCATAACTGTCCGTTCGGACACTTACTACAACACGTAATTGAATGGGAATCGTATCTTGGAATACTGCCGTTTTCTTCCTTTTCTGTCAATTCTTCAGTTGGAAAAGGTAACTTATGAGAATTCTACAGACTTATCCTTCACTTTGAAGCTATGCCTGCAAATTTCAAATATTTTTCAAATCACTGATAGTGTCTTTAATTAAGGTGGCCTGAATAAAAAAAAGAAGTCACTATATAAAAAATAACCTGAACTGCTAGGTCACACCATGCAGCTCTTGAAAGAGACTTGATTTTTGTGTCGCCTGAACGAATGTTCATGGAGGCACATACTAGTCCAAATTTCTGTGTGTCCGTGTGTCCGTATGTCCGTCCGTATGACTCGGTTAACCTTTTTTGAAATGCTCTGCAGGCTAAACGCTAACCCCGATTTACTTCAACTTGATAGGATGATAGAGTGAGGTGCTGCATTATTGGGGGGGGGTGTAGCTTTTGGCTCATTATTTTGCATATTCATGAATTTTAATTAGCTTATATTGGCCGGGCAAAATGATAACCCTTTTCCAGCCGCAAGGGATTGCTTGTGTTCAAGTTATCTGGTGTTCCGTAATGCTATAATGATGTAACTTGGGGGAAGGAAGCGGGATAAAGAGTTTCTCGACCTGATAGATGTTGGGCTATTTTCAGACAAGTTCATCTGGACAAATAGGCATAATTAATATGCAAACATCAGCGTAATTCGCTATATTTTTTGAAATGGTACATCGGATATGCAAAATCCTTCACGGCACGAAACCCATTATCTTGCGCATCTTTTTGCTATTTGAAAGTTCCTGAAACATGGGCTTATGTATGCAAATGGCTAATTAAATATGCGGCATAATTGCTGATCGCTAAAATTGGTACATCGGATATGCTAAATTCTTTGCACAATGCTAACCCTACTACAAGGTGTCCCAGAATGATTCGTACCCATCGAAACCAAATGTTTTATTTTTTTTTCCATAGAACTCAATAACATTAGGTAAGTTGGTTAATATCCAACTTCATTAGACTGTAACTTTCATAAGAATGTTTGATCATAAAAAAAATCGGACTACCAAAGTGAAAATACACTTCATTGGTAAGAGGTGTCTGATTCCATCCTTTGGCTAAGTGAAAAAAATGGTATGTGTGTGTTATCCCTCGACTTAACGCAGCCGTTTTTTTTGCATACACATACCCTCCCTTCGGAAATCTCTTACTAACCACTGCTACATTGGATTTTGGTACCAATAGATAGCTATGACATTCCTCTTTCCCTTGATATCAAAGATAAGTACCGACATACCCGTCATGGCATCACAGTGACGTCAATAAGACCATTAGGCAGCAAAAATTGTCATTCAGAAAACAAGTGCCCAATAGTCGAAAATTCATGTTTACAACACCAAAATATTAGGACTATCAGATGTTTAAGCTGGTTGTTGGCTCTAAATCATGGCAAAAGAAAGCCGTTTTATTACATACAGAGGGTTTTAGTGCTTAACTCTGAGAAGTACCAAAATAGTATATAATAGGCCTAATGCTTTTTCTGGGCCCACTAAGGTTTACTGTCTAGCGAGGTGTATGACATCATTTTGACGTCGCACTGGGCATATTAGTACTCATTCTGGTAGCGAAGGAAAATGGAGGACCACAGCTCTCTATTGGTACCACATCAACACGTTTGAGTATTAAATAACGAATTCCGATGGACTAAAGCCTGTTGTAAAAAGCTTGCCAGGAAGAGGGTAAAAGTACACATATTTTTTGTTCACTAGCCAAATGATGAAATTCGGCATCGCTAACACAATACCGTAAGCACCCGGGTATAAGCCCATCCAACCCCCCAAATGGAAGATTTTAACTTACAAAATAGGGGTGGGCTTATACCCGGGAGGGGCTAGAACTTGGAGCAAATACTCAGAACAAATTGCAATATTATTTCAAGCAGCATAATTATTCACCAGCGTACCATTTAATGTAAACCGTTAGTTGTAGCAATTTTAAACATTTAATTCATTTTCCCATCACATTCCTCAAAGGTTATTATCGCAACCATTACGCCATCCCAATGTATGGGCTCTACTTTAATAGCTCTAAAAACAATAGAATAGTCAAGTTGTTAAAATGGTGATTTGTTTGTGTCATTCACTGCCACATTGTTTTGTGAATGCGGAAAATTACCCCCTGGGCTTATCCCGCGTGGTCTGGCAAGCGCCTGTATTTCTTTAAAAATTGGGGGTGGGCTTATACCCGAAGGTGGGTCTTATACCCAGTGGTTACGGTAATGTCTTTCACTTTGGGTAGTCCTATTTTATGATTCAAATTCTTAATGGAAGGTTACAGTATAATGAAAGTTGGATATTAAACCAACTTACCTAATGTTATTGATTTTCTTCTAGGAAAAAATAAAACATTTTGGGTGATCGATGGGTACTAATCATTCCTGGACACCCTGGTATACCATATTCTTGTGTGTGACTCATAAATGGAGGGGAGTGGTGTTGTGGAGGGGGCAGGATGGGGTGTTGGGGAGGGGCAGTGTTGGGTGTTGGAGATTATGCAGGGTGGAGTGTTGGTGAGGAGCAGGTTTGGGTGTTGTGGAGGGGGAAAGGGGGGGTGTAGGGGGGATGTGGGGTTCTCGGGGAGGGGTGGGTGGGTCGGGGAGTGGTCGGGTTGGGGCGCGTCCGGGAGTGGTCGGGTGGTGTGCATCTTGGTGGGGTCGGGGAAGTGGTGCCTTTGGGGTCTGGGTGGTGTGCGTTGGGGATGGTGTGCGTTGGGGGTGTGGCGTTGGGTAGGGTGGCAAATCGGGGAAAGGGTGGTGCTGCGTCGGCGAGTGCGGGTAATCTCATGTGACATTCGTGACTTCGTGGACCTTGGTGCACCTTGATGACTCTCATTATGTGACCTTGGTGACCTCATGTGACCTTGGTGGATCTCATGTGACCTTGGTGACCTCAATGTGACCTTGGTTACCTTGTGTTACCTTGGTGACTTGACACTTGGTGACTTTCATGTGGACCAAATTTGTGACCCTTTGAACCCTTTTGTGACCTCATGTGATCTTGATGACCTTCATGCTCCTTGATAAGTTCTTGTGTGACCTTTGTGACTGTGACCTTGGTGACTTGTGACCTAGTGTCTCATTGAACCTTTGGTGACATCCTGTGACCTTTTTGTTACCATCATGTGACCTTGTGACCTCATGTCACTTTGGCCCATCACAATCGGTGTGCGGGTAGGGTCGGGTGGGATGCGGGAGGGGTGGGGTCCAGGTAGGGGTTGGGGTTGGAGTTTAGGGGTAGGGTGCCCTCAGTTACCTTGGTGACCTCAAGTGACCCTTTGTGAACCATGTGACCTTTGTCAACATTTCCCTCCCTCCAGTGCATTTGTTCTCTTTCTAATCATCATTTGCCAACTTCATCATAAAGCAATGATCGCGCAAACCATGACGACACTTGTGGTTCGAGAACCGCCTTGTTTTTAAGTTAAACATTGTTTTTGAAGTTAATATTTGGTTTACCTTTTTTAACTCCTCCCCCACCATCAGAGTTGAGTTAAACATACCTCACCATCTCTCACAGATACTAATATCAACCACAGTGAATATAGGGAGTGGGAACGGGTCAGTACTGAGTATCCCAACAATTACGCATGGGTAGCATCTTCTTTCTCCACATCTCAATCAAGACATGCGCTAGCATGCAGCTTTTAATGATGGCAGGTTGTACCTTGTTTATATACGGGTGATTAAAAAAAAAACTTGACCCTGATTGTGGTCCGCCAATTTTGAATTTCCAAGTAACATATATCTACATATGTGTTATCATCTGAAAGCTTAAGTTCATTATCTTTAATTAATTTGCTGCAAAGATCATTCACACTGGTTAGGTATAGAACCGAATAACAGTCATTTAAAGCCAGCAGTCGAGTTTTTTATGCACTGTCCCGGAATCACATTTGCTAGTCGGGCAGCCAGAGGGTGTAATTGATTCAATCCCACAATGCACCAGTTTTTGGGACATTTCACCTCAATAGGGTCAGTGATCCAACAAAAGTTCCTATTCTTAACATATAAAATCCTGACTTCTAGGCTCATTTTCCTCACAAAGCATAATAGTACTTCGGAATTTTTAGCATGATATGACATATCCTGTGGGTTCTTTGACTTTTGGAACACTTTTTATCCCGAAGTACTGACTAAGTTTTGTACAGTACAATATATTCACAATGCAATGCATTTTGGATTGATTCAAAACACCCTCTGGTTGTCGGAGCGCCCGTCATTCAAAAAAATGGGAATCCGTGGATAGGAGTAAAAGCTGGCTACTTGATTCAAAACACTGTAGCTCGGCTTTACTTAACCTATTTGGAATATATCTTTGGCAGCAATTTTAAAGATCATGAAATAGGCTTTCAGAATGATATCCACATACGTTTATACATTTATTTAAAAATCAAATGGCGACACAATCCGGGTCAAGTTTTTTTTTTACTCACCCTTGTTATCATTTTATATGGATATAGGAGATCAGGGTTTAGACAAGCATTAACAGGAATAAAAACCATTGCTAAATGACCACACATTCCATATCATTAGGTCCAACTGTGACTTGCTTTTTACACCAAGCTATGTATGGGCCAACTGTATAAGAATGGTTCTGGTGCCATAATATGCCCGCAACCTTATAAATGTCATTGTTTGGAGTACCCTTCAGTTTGGATTCTTTTTGATAACTTTCCCCAGGTGCATAATCGCTTTGAACTTCTACTGGGTTTAAAAATTCTTAAACTATACTCATTACTCTTTCTACTACTTTAATCCTCTACCAATCCTAGTTGGTTAGCGTAATGGTAAGAGTGCCATCAAGTAAACGGAGGTTGCGGCTAATCCAGGGAAATATTATTAAAATACATTCATCTTCTACTGGGTATGGGGTTGGGCACAGTGGGTCTTCCGTCACTTCGCACCACTGTGGGCTGGCCTGCAATCATGGCGGGTTTGGTTTCCAGTCCAGACTCGAACTCGCAGGCCTTTTCCTTGTTTCCCTGTAATAAAGTGTGTAGTAATGTAACAGTGTTTAATGATGTAAAGTGAATTGTATCTTCGTGACACTAACATGACCAATAGTGTTGTGTGTTGTTAAATACTAATACTCTTCCACATCCTCTACTGGGTTTGCTTTGCATTATGATTGCTGCACTCTTTGCTTGCATTTGAATAGTACAGTTTGTACTAGCATGTGCTTGCTTTTAATCACTTGTGTGCAACTCCCATTTGAATGTAAATATTCTTTTCAATTTCTCATTGACTAAACACGTTATGTGTGGGTATGAAATTTTTGCAGTCACACAATTCTCATCTATCTGGCTCATGAAACTCATCCAAAGGAGGGAGCATATTCCAAAATTATTAGGCCTCCTCCACCACTACTACAGGGACCATAAAAAACTTCACCCAAAATGAACGTGATATTTTTCCACTTTTTTAAAAATTTGAATTTTATATTTTTTGATGTATATAAGTGATTTATATAATTGAAATTGTTAATTTTGGTTGAGTGGTTCTCAAGATATGGCCACTGAAACAGTAACGGCAAAACAGACTTGTCCACGGAGCATATCTTTCTTAGGCATGGAAATTCCAATGCCCAAATCGAGTGGTATTTACCATGTATGTTTGCTGACTTATTGTTATTTGGGTCCACCCGGAGAGTAGCCATTGTTCTCGAGTGTCAATCGATTGGCTCGCACTGATTTACAAATACGAAAAATAATAACAATTAAAAAAATATCTTGATGTTATTGCAGTGATCTTCCCCCTCTACACCTTCTGCCGAAGGATTTCTTTACTCCCTCAAACACACTAGTTTGCACCTGGATCTGAGTTTATTGGTAGTTGTTGCTGTTGCCTGAGTACTGTAAACAATTAAAACAGCAACCCCAAAACATGTTTTTAGGATGGGTACTTTAATGTGAAACATACACCAGTACCTTGTGGTGAATTCCATATAATAGTTGATACGTCATTATGCCCAAACCAAAGAAAAACACAGGGAAGAAGTAATTCTATAGCTGAGCGTGTGGCTTCCATCACAGAGTAAGAGTACTAGTAAGCCACATTTAATTGCAACCACACACTTCCTTACCAAAACATCATCTTTAGTCATTTACCAATTATAGATCCCAGAATCTATACCTAATGGTTGCTCCTTTTGGTAACCCCCATTGAATTACCCCTGAACATGATAAATACAATGACCAAGTGAAATACCCATATCTTCCCTTTTAAGTAAACTACCTATAAAGGACGAATTATCATATAACATTTGAATGATTTGAAGGTTACAAGGACGCCGAGAAAAGGATTCCTCTGAGCAGTCTACTTGCAGGCCAAATACTTTAAAAGTTGAGCCACCAATTATTATATATTTATTAAATAAATTTGACTGGATACCCTCTACTGTAAGGAAAATAGGCTGTAATTAATAACGGATGTAGAGTTACTTAAACCACTTAATATCTTCTTCTAAATAATTAGTTACACTACACCCAATCAATTATATGAACTATTTCAATTTGGCAAATAAATATAATTATATTGCAGGCAATAAAGCCTAAAACTGAGCCATTAAGAAAATCACCGCCAAACATTGCTGCAGCAGAACTTGACCTTATCCCCACCTTTTTCCTAATGGCAATCAAAGGAAATGACGTGATTATTCATTACAGTCATCAATTCTTGAGGGATCAGCGAACAATCTGGCCTCGCCTTCAGAAAGTAAGTGCATTTTGCCAAGTTTCCTGAAACCAAGCTTCCTAGATCTGAACAAATGAATACCAAATCATGGAAGAACAAATCGCTGTCATTGTATGTAACACATGTGAGGGCTTCAAGGTCCCCAGGAATGCAATAGAATAGATGTGGTTTGTGTCATCTACAAGGAGGGACAAGAAGCATTCAATATTGGGTTGGTGATGACATCATTGGGGTGCTATGGATTTTTCAGAGAAGGGAATAGAAAATTCCAGGTGACTGGGGTGAATCTATTCATAGACCCTGCCTGAAATAATAGTTTCACTAATGATGGTCACTGGTAGTGTAATTCTTTTTTCTTTCTGGTCCTTTTATTTGGAATGGTGTTCCGTAAAGATTTGGATTAAGGTTTATCTTCATTTCCTTGACCTTTATGATGGTAAGCATTGTCCATTCTCCTGCAAATCTATGAGTAAACTTGTTGATGTTGATCACAAGTGCAATTTTTACCACACCCTGGTTTCACCCCTCCCCGTGATAGAATTGCCTTGGTAAAACATCCGACCAAATAAGCCTAGTGTTAGGTAAAGGCCTTCTAATAACCATTTATATTTCCTAATTCTACTTCTTACTCACCCAACAGAGACTAAAAATATTGTTCGTCCCAACATGCAGGATAACGGTAGTTGGGTAGGGATGTTGTGAAGGCTTCTGCTTATCCTGGTGGTCCAACCAGCAATTCTTGCACCAGAAAGGCCTTTCCACACACTGTACCACCTCCATTTCATTGGGTGTTTTTTCCCCCAGCGTGACCACAGTAACTATCTTCCAACTAGCCATGTCGTCAGCTTGCGACCGTACCCAAAATATAAAAGAGCAAAACCGCAGTAGGAACTAAAGGTAGGGCAGATATGCCTACAATAATGCAAAACTTCAATTAACAGTAATATTACTTAAACCAGAAAAACAAAATCATCATTATTTCATGGAAAAATCCAAATAGCAGATTCTCTACAAGTAACTCCCTGTCAGAGTTGTTACTTCCCCTAGTCAACTATCTGTGGGAAGTCAATATGACTGACCTAGATAAAGGCCAGTAATTTCAAAGGAGGAATGGTTAGTCATGCCACATATTAAATGTTATGGAATTCCACGCCCTCCAGTTTCAACCTACTGAATTAAATATCCAAATTCCAAAACAAAAAGACAATTAACAAACGCTAATTTATTCCTTTCAAATTACCGATAACAAATAAACAAAATTAAGAACTTTTTTTGTTGTGTGACAAACAAATTCAACTCATCAAATCACAATTTGCGCCTACAAGTAAAATCCCTGTCAGAGGCTGCTAACCTTCGCAAATGATATCTGTGGGAAGCTATATGAATGATGACTTATACTAACAGGTTTTTAATCCATCACTTCATTGAATTGCTGGATTATTGCCACTCGAGAGGGGCGTGTTTTATATGTCGTCTCTTATTTGCGAAACTAGTTCGGCCGTTTTAAATGTCCTTTTTCGCCGAAAATTCGGCCAATTGTTCTAGAGTATTGGCCATTTCGCCGTAGGTTTTAATTTTTTGGATTTTAGTGACGGAGTCAGTTTGGGTAACGTTTGTATCTTTTTGTCAAGTTTTGGAATCATTTGATGCCGTGCTTGTCGTCTTTTCTTACGAATGCTATTGGTTTATTGTGCACCTATTAACCAGTTCTAGTGGGGGTTCTTCGGCTCGAAAGTGAAATGGTGATCGTGTTCCATATCTCCCAAGGCTTACACAGGGACTGAGGTCAAACACAGTGCGAGTTTCATTTGACTTGAGTGTCGATTTAGTGTAAACAATTTCCCTGGATGAAGGTTGCGCCCGACTACTATAATATATAGAGGAGGACACAAAAGAAGTTTGTTTTACTTGAGATCAGACTTGAGTTTATGTTATAATTCGGGTATTTTGGCAACCAAGTCTCAAAGAATTTTCAGCAAAAGTATAGTTTGCCTACTTTAGTGAAGCAAAACATTCAAAAATATTAAGTCCGTACCTAAGCAATTTTGGTACCGTGGTATCGTTCTTTGCAGAAGGAGCCTTTTGTATATCCCGTATTGCCCTTTAATACTAGGTGACTATGTGCATAGATGTGTGTAGGTGGGTATGAGGGGAGTGGGGGGGGTGGATCAACGGTTGTGTGGGGTCTTGTTGGTTGTTGGTTTCGACGGCAAAGTTTAGATTTTTAGTTTATGTATATTGTTTATATTTTTGGAGGTCTTTGAGAAACATTTGGTGTAACGCTGAGAAACCTTATCTGGTTGCCATTAAGTTCTTGTTGGCTGTATTCGATACAATGGACATTGTTGCGACAAGGTTTAGACCACCATCCATGTGCCCAGCGGGGCTGTTCCTCTAAACGATGTCACACTACGTTGACCGTTTTAAGGCACCTTGAAAACATGTTGAAAACCATTTCTGGAATTTATAAGTGGTCCGTGAAAGAGTGACGTACTTTAATATATGAGGTTTTCTAGATATAAATAGTCGATCCTATAAATAGATAACAAAAGAGGTATTCATCACTTTGCGCAGCGGTGGGCTACTTCGGAAATATTTTTAATAAACCTTACACTGGGATACTATATCCTATTTGCGAGTTGGGACGACAAATAACACGCTTGCCTTACTTTTTGACGGGTTTTAGATATTGGTGTCTACGGTGCTCCACTACATGATTGGCCTAACATTCTACTTTTACTTTAAATATCCCGCTGCGTTGAAAAGCGGAAAATGTTTAATAAGTGGCGGTAAGCATATCAATACTAAGTTGACATCTTTGGAACAATAAGCCAGAAATTAATTACATTTTGACTTAGGAAATCCTAAAAATTGTTTGCAACAAGAGTCCAGCGAAATTTGTCAATAATAATCCTCTCTTTTTGATAGAGGATATTCCTCAAGTTGGCCTGAAATATACGAAATTAATAGAGAATTTTTTCAACCCCGTAAACCGCAATTGTGCTCTGCTACATATGTCTGACCCCCCTGATATCCTTATTACGTGTGCAACACAAGCGTCAATGTATTGCTGTAACAGAAAAGTTCAGGTAGTAGGGGGATACATGTAATCAAGCTTGCTGCATTACAGGGATCTTGTAGCATGCCCGTGGTACCTGGAGTGTGAATTTAAACTGTGGTTAGTGGTACATGGGTTGTGCTGATAACGCGGGGGTTCACACGTAGTCAAAAGAACCACTGACCCCAAGTCTCATATTGGAGTATATATAGAGTGGCCTCTATTGACCCTCTAAGGGCGCTTTGACCCCATTTTGTCAATCGACATAATAAAACACTTCTGAAACGAAAATGCTGTGACAACATAAAAGGAACCACTGGTCCGGACTCTTACTGGGATGCGCAATGACCTATGATGACAAAAACCATAAAATCCCCTTTTGACCTCTAATGGCCCCATGTGATCTTTGAACCCCATTCGGTCAAAATCTATATACTAAAAAAATCACCTTGTGGCTTGTGGGTTTGTCCGGCTATGGTGGTTGCACCGTCCTTTTACATACTGATATGAATTTTGGTGTGGGTGGTTATAGCTCCGACGTATGAGGTTTGTAGTCACGATTTGGATGAAGTCATTTTGGGGTCAAAGGGTCATCCAGGGGTCGTATGTCGGTAACTTTGCCGTGCTTTGACGTATGATATGAAGTTTTGGTATGTGGTAGAGTTCACCGTACGAGTTTAGTTCACATTTTTGAGGCGCTCATTTTGGGGTCAAAGGTAATTCAATTGTCATGGAAAATGAGGGTGGTGTTGATATAAAATAAAACTTAATCCCAGTAAGAAAATAAGTAACACATTCTTAGGCAAAAAGATATATAGTCTTTGGTTTCTGACATAGTTTTTCTCTTCTTCTTCCCGACTTCGGAATGGACCAGTAAGCATATTTTTATATTTAACCATTTAACTGCTAATGGCTATGCTGGTCTTAAATGTTACAATTAACTCAGTGGTGAAAGGGATAGCCTACAAGATAATGAACCTGTGGTGATTTGCTGTTTGCCCTTTTTGAGATTGCGCCATCATTTGCCATTAGTGCAAAGTGTTAGGTTAAATTATTTTAGTGCCTGGTTGTGGACTTTGTTACCCATGACAGTCCCTAAACGGGTCTGTCAACGGAGCCCTGTCAAGTTTTTTCGGAAAGCTTTATTTTTAGAGCTCTATCTCATGATTCAGTTCATATTTGTTATATGGTTTCGTTTTCAAGTTAGGAGCCTTTAAAGTTGACCTTTTACTTCGACTTTTCATTCAATAATTTTTTTTAAAATCTCCATCTGTAGTTGAGTTCCTACTCCGACTGACAGTTCCTTTAATGGGAGTCTCATACGCGGCGCCCTTTCATTTTTTTTCAGGACAGTTTTATTTTAAGAGCTCTTATCTCATGATGCGTTCTAACTATGGAGGGGGGCTTCGTTGTTCAAGTTACGAACCTTTAAAGTTGCTTTTACTTCTTCAAAACCTTTTTCATGTCATTCTGTAAAAAATCCAAATGGAATAGTTCCTACTGACAGTTCCTAAATGTGGAAGCTTTTCAATTCAAATCGATCTTTAAACAATATCCATTGGCTGTTCCCTCTTGAGGAGGTATTACACTGAAATCTCGCTATTTTTTTTTTACATCTCCTCTCCCTGATCTAATCAAATCTCTCCGAGTCCAAGATCAAATCTCCCTGATTCCAAAATCTCATGTTTGGCAGCTCTGCAACAGGTCATCCAGGGTCGTTTTCGGTTAACTTAACCATGCTTTTGACGTATGGATATAAATTTTGGTAGGTGGTAGAGTTTTCGCCCTACGATTTTGTGGTCATGTTTCCGAGGGTCATTTTGGGGTCAAAGGTCTCCATAGGTCGTTATCCGGGTAACATGGCTGTGCTTTGACGTATGGATATGGTTTTGGTATGGTGGTCGAGTTTGGCCGTACGAGTTCAGTGGTCATTGTTTTTCGAGGGGTCATTTTGGTGTCATTTTGGGGTCAAAGGTCATCCAGGGGTCGTTATCGGGTACTTGGCCGTGCTTTGACGATGGATATTAGTTTTGATATGGTGGTAGAGCTTTGACGTACCCACTATTTGTGGTCACATTTTCAAGAGGGGTCAATTTTGGGGTCAAATCATGTAGGGGTCATTATTAGGACATTTTGGCTGTGTTTTTCATACCCATGCTTTGACGTATTGCTATTAAGCACCGCCCGGGGTGCTAATTAGGGATCAATACAGTAGCCTTGGTTTCTGTCTTAAAAACATTCCAGCATACATCATCTAACGGGTATAACTTCAGCTAGCGAAGACCCACGCCAGCGCGGGCCTCCCACTAGTATATACATTTCTGCAAATAAGTTAAGTGACCACACACATGCTCAACGACTTGAGGACTCATAATAGGTTTGTTAGTTTTGACCTCTAAGAACCTAAATGCCTTTGCGCCCACGTCAAAACCTTTGCACATCTATATTTTATAAATACGATGGTCTGTCTGTCACTGTGTCTGTCTGTCTGACTGCATTTATGTTTTTCTCTGAGACCGAGAATTGCACCTTCCTGCAACTTGGTGGGTGGGTGCCCCTTGACCGTATGAAGACCGAGGTTGTATTGGTTATGGGATCAAAGTTCCATCAGGGGTCATGCAGTCAAAGGGTAAACTTTGGTGTATTCAGAGGCGAAACTTGGTGGTGGGTCGACTGTTGATGCTGAAAATTTTAAAAATGGTCATAACAAGGTCTCAGGTGTCTTCAAGGTCAAAGGAACCGCAAAACCCGAGGGTCATGCAATCCAGGTGATCAACAAAACACCGTGATAGCCAAATCCGCGGATCGCCTAGTACAATACTATTAAAGAAACCACGTCCGAACTCTTATGGTATGTACAGAATTACCTCTTATGGCCCATATGCCCTTTTGACCTCCAATGACCCTACTGACCTTTGACCCCAAAATAATCTAAAAAATTCTTGCCAAGTTAAGTTGTATATAGCCACCAAACTTCCTCAAGATAACCACTGGCCAAGACCCATGTGCTATATGTCAATTGACCTTAATGACCCGACCTACTATGACCCCACACGACACATTCCTAACCATCCCAATTGATGGATTACTGCATCATTGATGGCACTCCGTTTAAATAAACTATAAACTGGAAAGCAATGTAGGCTAGAAAGGCTATAGATTACAAATTGCAGAATTCAGCCCACTTGTTTACTGAATATTAGTAGAAACCACCTATCTACCCGCTAAAAAAATGTGAAGATAATATGTCAAATAAATAATATGCTGATAGTTATGTAAACTGATCCAAAACTAACCCAAGCTGTGTGACGATATTATGATTATTTATTAAAGCAGTCGAAATAGTCACTCTACCAAACACGTGCAAAAGATATCTCAGATATGGAATTTTAGTATTTGCTTCCCTATAGTAAATTAGAAAGTTCACAAATTTTGTGCCAAAGAAATAATTCTCAGGTTAATTCTTTCACGTAGCGATATTTTTTGATAGAAAGTTTTTTATTTTTTTTACAAAAATTAAGAATTTCAAATTTTTTTCCGTATTGCAATTAGCCAATCGGAAATGTAAGGCATTTTGGAACCGGTTAAGTACTGGGTATCTGGATACTATAGTAAGATTAAAACCCATCGTGTCACTCTAGTATTTTCGAAGGTATGAGCAGGAATGAGGGGGATGTTGCAGTGCTATAGAAATTAAAATTCCACGCTATTGAAGCAGCAGCTTCAAACCAAGCAGTCCGATAGAAGAGCAAATCGTTCTTTGCTCAATGAAAACATTCAAGTGACGTCAATGCATTTATAACTACATTAAAGGCTGACTCGAGATTTCGAATGAGGGCGCACTCTTTTTCACATAATCGTCTTTTTTGCATCTAACATAAGCTTGTACATCTACTATCACTGTGTGAAAGTAACTAAGCTCAAATCTAAGTCCTTCATCTAGACAATCACAACTTTGTTATATAAAAGTCCGGATCGGACTTTTGTTATTAACACGGATCCTATGGACTGTAGATACTGTGATAAATGTTTAATGCATGAAAACGGAAAACTCCGATTCATCTAATACTTTGGAATTGAGCATGGTAGGTTACTATTTATAGTTCTAGATGGCGATTTTTAATTATACACAAAAAAAATTATTTCGAAATCTCTGAATCACCTCGAACTCTCAAAAACAGCATGGACTAATAGTAATGCATTTGCTTCACATGGTATATTCAATGTAAAACACGTGAATCGAATGTGATTTGATTTTGGGGAGTGTACTCTCTATGTAAAGATGATGCCAACATAAAAAGGGGGGGGGGGGGGGGGGGGGGCCAGATGATTTAGTCGTTCATGAAACAGGTGAATTGGACCACATATCTGCCTCCCTCCCCAACTAATCGACGCTATCCAAAACTTTTCTATGGTGACACGCTGAGTTGGATCTACTATAGTAGACAGGTCCTCTAAGAAAACTGACATAAGCAGGATTATTATTAACTGACCCTTAGACCAAGTAAACTTAGAGTCAACCCTTTACCCTTTTGAGCATACGGATCTTTGATTTATTTTATTTGACGTCTCAAAGGCACAAATCTCTGTAGGTAATCTCAATTTCGGTTACTGTGCAGAAGGAAACTATTTGACATTGGTAATGTTTCAAATGCCAGAGCAGAACACCTCCATATCAAGAGATTCAGTCTTTGGCTTTCTGTAGGCCCCTACTCCAATAAAGAGTGGACCAATTTTCCAGACAAGTGGAATAAAACCAGTGGATCACAATGATCTTTCCTCAAGATTGACATCTAGCACCTGTCCAATTAGGGGGTTACAAACTTTCCAGCGGTGTCAACATATAGTGCACCATAATACCCATCTTAATTGATGTAAACATGAGATAAATCGCTCCCCTGGTGAATCTGTCAAAAAATTTAATACATGTAAAATTTGGATAAATAGTAACAACTTACCAAACATAATTCATTAATATAACAATTAGAGGATATAATTTACACAGGTCAAAATGCAACAGCGATTGGTCCAGACTGTGTACTAGAGGTTGGGGTATAAAAGGTCCCGCTGACTGACTGTCAAATTACATTGGGTGTAGACGTGTCTGGCTACACAGAAAGGATTTTCCTGCACATCATTGTTATTGAAAGAGATGATTGTGATTGCTGATATTGTGATGCTTACGAAACAGCTGATGGCTTGTTTTGTCAATGTAAAACTCTCTTAATTCTTTAAGATTACATCAGGAGTTCTCAATCATTAAATCCAAATTTTGTCAATAAGACATTTGAGGCTACAGTTATACACATATATCCATTTAAAACATAACCTTACCAAAGTACCATTATTTTATTAAAAAAAAAATATTTCATTTCTTTTTCAAGTGTATCTGCAGTTGCTTTTGTGTCTTGTCATCATGTCCCTGTGATTTGTAAGAAGAGGCTATTCATGTATTCACAAGAGCATAGTTGGTGTTAGTAAATTTTAGAAAATGTAAAAGCAAGCCCTAAGGCTCTGCAAGGACTACAAAAGACGTTCTGTTTATTTTATCTAAAATGTAATGTGAATAGTGGATGGAATCTTCCACCCATTGATTTGAATTAAAAACTTTTAAATATGAAAACGGCCCTAAACCAATCTGAGAGTTTTTGTCCAATTCATAGGTGTAATCTCATTTTTGAGCACTTGCCACACTAGCACAACAACCTAAAGACCTGAAATTCCCTACATTTTCAGCAGAGTTACAAGTACAAATAAGATTGACTGAAATGTACAGCAACGTCTAATTGACTAGTAAACAATACCTGGAATGGTAGAGCTCACAAATCTTTGTCGCAAAAAATTACCTTTGTAATTAGAAATAATATATCTAATATAATTTTAGCCAATTAGATCAACAGTTTTTTTGCGGTTTTTTCAAACTTTTGGACCCAATATGGCATGTCCTCCCCCCCAAAAAAAATTCTTTAAGTGACCATCTATAATACCAAAAAATGTTTTGCATGTGTATTGAGGTACTCACCTTCTGCACAATCCCCATGGCTACCAGCAGATAAGCAAAAGAAAGAACAAACATGTTCTTGTTCTCTCGCCAGCAGTTGTCAACTGCAGATAGTTTTCTGGCAGCTTGTTGTACCTTTTTAAATGGGCCTCCAATGTGAGAAGAAGTACATTTAAGGTCAGATTGCTGTCAGGATTGGCAGGTCAGCTGTGTTTAGAAATATACGGGCATCTTTTCCAAATCATGGTTACCAGGGACCAAAGCACGGTACATGGTTCTAAGACGCCACAAGTTTTGGCTGACCTTTTCAACCCTCGTAAAGTGTGGGAGGGCGTTTTGGACTGGTACATGCCGTCAATGGAAATGCACAAGTAGTTACTGCTTTCGTGCTTTTTCTTTGTGCCTTTCATAGGCCTTTTTTCATTCCTAAGAAAGTGAAACCAAAAGAGGAAAAAAAAAACAATGTTATAAAAAAGAAGTCAGTATTTTCTACAAAGAATATGGATGAATCAATTGTAATACCTCCTTTGCATCAATGGGACTTCTATATGAAACGTATACCTTCAGAAAGCATTCATAGAGGTCTTTCATGTATAACTATAAACAAAGGTGTTAGTTCCTGTCAGGGGGGGTGGGACGTTATTTCGATGAGTAACGGGGTTGAGCACGGACCGGGCAAACCAAACCATCTATCCTGAACTTTTGGCATGCGTTCTACAGCTCGTGGGACACAAGTGCCAGGCCCGATGAATGTTTTGATAGTGCAGCACAGTTGTGAATCACAAAATGCGTATTAAATTACTCAACTGAAAAAAGTTTAAACACCAAATTACTCCCAAGTTCCTAAAATAGTCAGGGTCAGTGGCGCAAGCATTAGAAACATAATTACAAGCAGAGAGCATGGACATGTGATGCCGTGTTACGACGTATTATCATGGCATGGTAAGCAAGGAGGACTACACTGTCAGTGTCACTGACGGGGGTATGTACACACACAAACGCCCTTGACCATGCATTGCAAATCAATGACAATGATTGCGTTTGTGTGCGAAATGGAAATTTCAAACAGATTTAAACCACGTATTGCAATTCCATACTACGAAAAATACATTGCCCGTGTTCTCTACAACGCAAATATCATGGGATATCGTAGATAGTGGATGATGAGTGAGCAAACCTGGGCTCTAGCCTCAGTTCAATTGAAAGCTTCCACACACACACACACACATACATCCCCCCGCCAGCTATCCGGCCAGCTATATTTACTGTCATTTTAGGCCAAAGTATCGACAGAATCTTGCAGTTTTTCTTGATCGAGATTGAATACATTGCTTTGGGTGAGCTCTGGCCGGCAAGGGAGAACCTTGAATTGAATCTCTACATTCCATGCCCCCGTCCTGCCCACGGTCACAGTGAGCGCGTAAACCCTCTGCCGCACTCAATATTGGGCTTGTGGTGTTTACTAGGTCAGAGCATAATACAAAGCTATACGAGTCCATTACGCACTTTTTAAAACTGGCATTTTCTCACCTTGACTTACAAAATCCAGTCCAAATGTCACTGTTCTTATTGTAACGGATGTGCGTTTATGTCAGGTACTTAACGAGGAGGTTGGGCGTAAATAACTGGCGCAAAATGAAAGAAAATTGAGGCAGAAGTTATACTAAAATTTGCCTTTATTACAATTTACATCAAAAAAAACTGTAGAAAACTGTGTCATAATACCTCATTATTGCTTTATTGTTGTCCTAAAATTAATATTCGGATAATAACACCCAGGGAATCGGAATATTACCAAATAGGAGGTCGGTAAGTGAAGATTTTAAAACTTGTTTCCCCGACAGGTTTTTGCGTTGGAAAACCCCCGCGATATCCTAGGTACTAATTCGCCCGGGCTTCGCTATAAACAAACGTGCATGAACTCTGATCCACAAAATAGCCAGTGTCGCAAATTGGGAATTCCAGTTATGATACAGCACTGAAATAAACAACGATACGTATTGCTCGGACTTTGTTGAATGTGTGCGAGGTGTTGTAAACATTGTAGGAGGAGAGTAGAAGCAACGGCGAAATAGTATTTAAATGCTTTGTCAGTTTGAGGGATTTTTGAAAATGCGCGAAATTCAAAATATTCAGGGTTTTTTAACTAAAAATCTAGTTGGTTGGCGCTCACCAGGTGAGCGCCAGATAAATCCTCCGTAAATTACTTCTGTCTTTCACTGTGCCAAATTTCAGCAATGGGCGATATCTGGTTTAAAAAGCAAAATGGTCACCCAAAAAAAAACAAACTTTAGCGGATATTCTATAGTTTCTACAGGCAACCAAATAACCATTCCCCAACTTCGTGCATTAAACTTTTGCGTTCCGGCCCCCCGGTTCTGTATGGTATTCGTATTAGATCAATTTAATACCCAACCTCAAAGTACTTGTGCTATTCAAGTGTGACCATACTCTTATGCATGCATATTCAAAACATGCATGTTGGTCTTTAGATTAGAAAGTCTCCAGAAATTTGGAAGGACTTTGCCATTCCCTGCCAGATGGCTGCTAATCCAAAAGGTGGAAGACGTCTATTAATGATTTCGGTTGGTGATGACATCATTGTGGGCCATTGATTTTCAGAGAGTAATAGAAATCCAGGGACGGGTGGGAATCTATTCATGACAACTGACTGAAGTCAAGAGTTCAATAACTGATGTCACTGGTAGTGTATTTCTTTTTCAGGCCCTGTTTATTGGAATGGCATGGTGCCATAAAGATTTGGAGTAGGTTTTTCATCTCATTCCCTGACTTTAAGGGTAACCAAGGGTATCCTGGCTGTACTTTTTCACAACCTGGACAAAAGAATTTTCCAATCAGTGTATCTGAATTAATATTTATTAATCTTTCCGTAGAGATGGCCAGCACATGCAAGTGTTGAAAAAAAAAACATGTGCGCCCGGCCGAACTCGAACCGGTGACCCTTAGCATCACTAGTACGGCGCTCTCTCCAACTGAGCTAACAAGCCAGGGCCAGTAGAGGAGCGATAGATATTTCTCTATAGGTCTTAGGTCCAAAAGTTTTCCTACGCTTTCCTAGCAGATAGCATCCGAACAGTATATTTTCATATACAATTTATATTTGTTTTTGAAATTTTAACTGCTTAGTACCTCAGGTAGACAAGGATGAATATTTATTAATCTTTCCCTAGAGATGGTTAGCACACGCAATTGTGTCTGAATGCTTACAATTTTGGCAAAATCATGGCGGAAGTAACAAAATCAACGGTGAAAAGGAGAGGGTAAAAGAGAAATGGATGCGAGTGATTAGTTTATAGTGATCTTCATGATTTACTCAACTAGCAGTAACAAGATGTCAGTTTATTCTTTTGATGCGTCAAGTCATCACTGTGTACATACACTTGATATAATTAAAGACACTATCGGTGATTTTCCCAAAAGAGTCAAAATATTTTAAATTTGTAAGAATAGCTTAAGAGTGAAGGATAAGTCTGTAGAATTCCCATAAGAATTGACAGAAATGGAAGAAAACAGCAGTGTTCAAAGATATGAATCCCTGAGTATGTGTCAAATTTTACCCACATATTCGATCTACTCTGAGAAATTTTCAATTTTGTATTTTCTGTCTGTAAACGGACAGATATTGCAACACAGTGGCCTATGGTGCAGAGTGCTATGAACATTCACTCATAACATCAAAACACACTGTCAGAATCAACTGAAACTTTGGAAATAACCTTTTTTCAGGATACCGTGTTGTTCCTAATAAACACCCCTGCTCTAATAAACGCCCCCCTACAATTTTTGGATAAAACAATTCAAGAAAAGCTTACCTAAACCACATGATTTAATGGCCGGGACTGTCGTAATCCGTATCATAATCGCTGTTATGCACAGTTGTAATAGTTTAATTAGTATGGAACTTTGACCTCGGGAGGTGCGAAAACAGCATCCCCCTGCTTGTTCGTTTGTATTATTGGTAATCGGCTAAAAATAAACATGTATAAGGTGATTTTGCGGGATTTTTGACTTTCCATTTTTGACTGTAATAAACGCCCTCCCTTTTGAAAAATGCACCGCCCCCGGGGCGTTTATTAGGAACAATACGGTACCTAGTGAACCATAAATGAAAATGAAGGTGCTAGGATCACGAAATGCACCTTTAATAACATTCTCTGATAAGTTGGTCTTTTGTGTAAGTTGTGATTCTTTCTTCAAATCTTTTTTCAGCACATTCTAGCTTTTGTTCAACATGCCGCCTTGTGATATTTTGCTGCTTTTATGGCTTACCAGAACTTTGTTCTGAAAGAGACCAAGTAATTAGTTTCCTGTCTGCCTGTCTGTCTGTCTGTGTGAAATTCTTGTGTACAAGTTATCTGGAGTGAAATTTTTAACTACTTAGTTCTCCAGGCAGACAAGATGAATCATCTTAATCTTTTTTCTGGAATGGCCATGCATGCAAGTGTTGAAAAAAATGTGCACTTCACCGGTTTTTCACCACTCAACATGTGTTGGTCCATTCTCCAGGAAAGATTACAATATACCTCCTTTCCCTATGCTGGAGTAGCCTATTAAAGAGATCAAATTTCAATGAAAATACAACTTTTAATTCACATCAAATATCTGTAGCCCAGGCATGAACCTGATATCTGCAAATTCATTATTTTTGAGTGAGTCATTATCTTTCTTTGCTAAAATCTCAACAGTTCCTGTAACTTTTTTAACTATCGAGGCACTACATTTTCTTTGCTTACAAAACTCCAAATTTTCTAAGCATTAGCCTGATAACTCACAATCTAATAAAGCGCCCCCTGTACTAAACGACACTCATATTCAGATGAACTAGGCCTACGGCACTTTCTCTGCGCGTAACAATGGCAAAAAGTTGCCGATTTTGTTATTGTCAATTTCAATATGTAAAAATATTTATGGTCACAATTCTGCATATTTAATTTACAGATATTTCTGTAGGAGATTTCATCAGCCTTGAGTTTGAGCTTGCTTTGGCATCCGTTGTATCCGGACCTTGGATCACTTGCTCACTCAACATTAAATTTCCTCTGTATTTGCATAGATGGCTTCAGCCATACTTTCCGTAGCCTCTGACCTATTGCTGTTTGTGTCTTCATCACATTAAGAGCTCAGCATCTTCAGAAGCTCCAATTTCATTTGCAGTTATGTTGCTTCCAATCGAACCTTCCTGATAAACTTCCATCTCTCGTTATTCCTTCATATAGCAGCTTGTTCCCTATGTGGCCACGGAGTTCAGTAGCGCAAGAAGTACTCATTTTCTTAAAATTTCCCATCTTTGTCCAAAGCTTTTCATACAGCATTTGCAATACTCTCTATGACATCATGTGTTAGGAGAACAGGTACATGTTCTTCCTTTTTTTCCCCCGATCCCATTCTCCCCAATGAACTCCAAGTTTTTGTTCCCACCTGCTTAGACCTTCTATAAAAGCTATACCTTTCTTACCTCTGCTACACATTTCAAAACCCCCCCCCCCCCCCCCCCCCCCCCCACCCCTCCCCATCAGACAATTTGATTTTGGAACCTCTCCTGACCTTTCTTAAGTTGAAGACTAAAAACACCAGTTGGATGTTGCATCAACATGTCGTTCCCAGTGCTGGGTTGGAAGGCGATCTTTTAAGGCCTGTTTGGTGTTTACCTCCTTCAATCTTGCACTTTAAGTTGTTCTATTTACAAAATCCCGGTATTTGGGGTTGTTGCACTAATTCGCCCAATGTACGCCTACAAACCATAGCTTGCCATTTCCTTATGTACAGTCCCCTGATGAATATGTTACTCTTGTCACCTCTCCGCCATCAGTAAGTACTTCAGCAGCATCAGTTAGAGTGACCCCTATCTTCTAAGCCAAAGCGGCTGTAGAATAGAGGTGGGTTTCACACCTTCACCTGACACTGACAGTGAGTCAGCATCACGGGAACTTCAGCTGACAGCCATTTACTGTGTTTTCTGCAGTTGAGTGCAGATAAGTGACAGCGCATTATCCATGCAAAAAATGAATTTTATGGTGTGCCATAGAGGACTTTTTAGTGATTGTGTGCAGTGGTTTTCTCTTATTGCAATTCTCTCCAAAAACTAAATCAAGGGTCAAATCGGGATCAAAGGGAAAACTATGTAAGTTGGAATTTAGAACTATTTTTTAAAGATTACTTTTCAAGATTTTGTTAAAATAATGACTAGATACTGGGTAAATATCTTTACAAATATATTATCATGCTATTTCCATTTTTTTTAAATATTGCATGAATATCTATAAATTTTTTTGGGATAATTTTCCTGTGCATTTGGATGAAAAACAACTGTTTTTTGGTTTTTTTTTTTTGTTTTGTTTGTTCTTTTTTTAGGGTTTTAGTTTGGTTTTTGTTATTTTTTTGTTTAGTTTTTTTGTGAGTGTTTTTTGTTTCGTTGGTGTTTTTTTTTTGCTTGGTGGGCGAGGGGCTCTGGTGGTTTGGATAGGGTTGTTTTTGTCTTTTGTTTTTTTTTTTTTTTCTTTTTTTGCTTTTTTTTTTATCTTTTGACCGTTTGTTTCCTTCCTTGTTTTTCTTTCGTTATATCTTTTTAGTGTATTTTTTTCCTTTTTTTTTATGTTTTTTTTGTTGTTTGTGGTTTTTTCCCCCCCCCCCCCCCCCCCCCCCCCCCCCCCCACCCCCCCCCCCCCCCCCCCCCCCCCCCCCCCCCCCCCCCCCCCCTAACCCCCCCCCCCCCCCCCTCCCCCCCCTCCACCCCCCCCTTCCCCCCGACCGCCCCCCCCCCCAAAAATTCTCCCCCCCCCTCCCTCTTTTCCCTTCCCTTCTTCTTTTTTTTTCCCCTTCTTCCTTTTCCCTCTTCTCTCCCCTTTTTTAGACATCCTGGTGGCTGAGATTTGCAACTAGGTTCGCGAGTGGGAAGCAATCCTTTTGCCTTCCTGACGCAGATCTTAAGCGGAAGGGGGATGCCCTTTCTGTCCTCATTTTGCTGCTACAAGAACCCTTGGGCCTAGAAGAGGGAAAAGTTAAAGCAAGTGTTTAGACATCTAAAATATGTGTAAATTCTTGGGGAAAAAAACAATGGGTTCAATAAAAAAACTGCAGAATTACAGATAAATCAAAAATGAGATTGTAATTAACACCTGGCTATATAAAAGTGTGCAAAAAAGACGACAAAAGTGAACTATTAGGCCCCTCGTAAATTTAATTCGTTCATCTCAAAACTGCTGTACACTATAGAAAAAACATGCACGTAATTTGTGCTCAATGTCCGGGTTTTAACCACACACAAAAAAATACACATTTTTTTTTTAAATAAATAAATTGGGCCCCAGGTTGAAGTGGTCATTGTGAGAGGGCACTTGCTGGGCAAGTCAAATGAGTACTGTCCCGTTTTTCTCAGGGCAAGGTGCATTTGGACCCACTCTTTCTTTCAGTTTATCCTTTAGATTCTGCTACATCTCTCTGTACAACTCCCTTTCCATGTTTATAACAACAAGGCAGTGTTTTACTTGCTCTCTGCAGCATTGCTTTTAGTGGCTTCCGATGTTTTGGCAGACTGGTACACGGCGTATTGTTTTTTTGGGCACTGCCATCATCCACAAGTCCTTCAGACAAGTTGTAAGTATCGGGCAGAAAAGCTTCCAAATCTTAGAAATGTTCACCGCTTTGGGCAACACGCAAAGCACAGTTACCTGCAATGATAATACAAAGAAAATTTTAAAGCAATCACAGCACATTTTTTGATGTGTGCCCCCTAATTTTTTTCTGGATATTTTATTAGTTTTTTGAACATTGTACTGGGTTGCTAAACCATCTTCGAAATAAACTTCCATTTCTTGTTTCCTTCACAATGCCAGCTTGTTTTTAATTAGATTGTTTTGTGCTTCTTTTTGCCATCACTGAATATTCACTTTGTGATGGCCCTTCTATTCTCAATCAAGTTAGAAGTACAACCTTCTTCTGTGACACCATTAAATAATGACCTGACCACAGTCTAGCTCAATTGGCTTTATAACACAGCTGTTTTGACCACATGCAATTGTCTCTCGTATTCTTAGAGCGTTTTAAAGCCTAAATTTTTAAAGCGATGGCGACACAATTTTTGCACTGATATAAGTCCGGGACATGCCAAGAGCTATTATCTCTGCCAAATCAGAAAAATCCAATGAAGGAATCTGCTATATAGGCCTACAAAGGTCATAATTTGTATGTCTAGCGCCCTCTATATGCCTACCCATAGAAAGATGTGTAAAACTGGATTGTTATGAATAATCAATATGTTCCACAATGAAACTTTTTCCCCAATCAAAACAAATCTTTATTTTTTCATGAAATTCTCCACAGGAACATGAAATAAAATTACTTTTCAGTCCAAATTGGAAACCAAAAACAAAATGTATTTTGGAGACCGCATGCACCGTGGCCATGCACAGTGGCCACTTGGATTTTATGCATTTTCCGAAAAACAAGATTTTAGAAAACATAAACTGCATATTGTTGTCCTTCTACCTCTAACTAAAGCTATCGTAGAATCTATTCCAGTACAGGCCCTTTTTTTACCATCAATGATGGTTTGTTGCGATCGAGAGCGGCGTTTTAATATGTCGGTTTCTTGTTAGCTAAACTAGTCCAGCCGTTTTATGTCCGTTTGCACCGAAAATTCGGCAAAAATGATTTCTAGAGGTGTGGCCTTTTGGTGTAGCTTTATTGGTTTTTTAATTTTAAGTGACGGCAGTTAGTTTGGGGCGGTTTTTTTCTGTTTTTCGGGCATCTTTGGACTGCCTCGCTTGTCGTCTTTTCTTACTGAATGCTATGGTTATGCTGTGCACTTGAACCGAGTGGGTATTGCGTGCTAAAATGAAACGTGATCTAACGTGGTCGTGCTACCATATCTACCAAGAGCGGGCAGGGACTGAGGTCAGACACGAAGGGAGTTCTTTGACTGAGTGGATTTAGTGTAAATAGACCCTGATGGATGAAGGTCGCCCGAACGATTCTAGAGAATTGTTTACTTCAACAGGGAAGTGAAAAGTGGTCTTCCTCTACTCAACCCAAACAAAGAATGTTATTTTAAAAACTTGGCACTGATGAAGACATAATAAAAACAAATATGATGATTATTTGTTGTTACCAATTCTGTAAAGGCTTTGTTTTTGCAATTCGAATGACCGCCGCCGATTTTGTAGAACCAGATCCACTAAAAATATAACAATTGTTTTGGCCACCCTGCGCAAGTTTCTTGTCTTTACACTGAATAAATAATTATGTCGCCCATGTCGAACCGGGCACGTGTCCGGCCCCGCAGTAAAGCACACTCGAGGCATATGCCTATAGACGTGTTTTGTAGCCTACTAGTTTTATGCTCGAGGTAATTTTTGATTTTTTTAAAAAAGTTAAAAAACTTAAAAAAAGCAAAAAATAAAAACAAGTGTAAAACTTGGAAGGGGTCAGCTAATCGCCAAAACATAGCCAGCGAGGCAGAATGGAAATGTTGTGTACAGTTGTTTGATTTTCGTTAAAATCTGCTGCTTGAGTAAATAGGGCCAAAATCCAATTTTTTGTTCAGCACCGACTGACAATCGGCTGAGATATATTTTTCATGAAAATTCCCATCTTTTGAGAGCAGACCTGGCTAAATCATTTGCCGATGTAGGTAAGAGCTTGCTAACACCCCAACTCTGCATCTCATTGTCGTTGTAATCAAATTTTGATCCGTATTCGCTGTCACAATAATTCTTACAAGATAATCCATTTTACAACCTTTTAAGGATTAGCAGCGATTTGCCGAATCCGAACAATCGAAAAAATCATCAAAATTCATATTTTTGTATTTTGTTACTGGCATGGATATGCAAACATACTCTGCAAGAAAAAAAAAAAAGTAGTTGGGTTGAAAATCCGTGTAATTAAAGACAAGGCAGTACTTTTTATCTGAATCTTTAATTTCTATACGTGCGTGTCAAAATTCCGACTTTAGATCAAAAAAGCCTTTCTCACTCGTGAATATCCAGATTTAAGCGTGATATTGGTTCACCAGATCATAACAGTTTTTGAAACCTCATACACAAACCTTATTGATCTTTGTTGATTCTGTGCAAGTGTAAACCACAATCAGCTGTTTATTGTAATTTGAGACGTTCATCGTGTTTGGTGGTCCTATTTGCGGGTGACCGTTCTGACAAATTCCTTCCTCCATACTTCATTTTTCACTATTGGTGTTTGTTTCTACATTAAAGCAGGGTGGTTATATGGATTGTATCACACGTATCCCTGATATCATAAAGTTAAACAACAAATGTATTTCCACATTTTTTGATTCTCTCGCAATATCGCTTGCTATCCCTTTTAATTAAATCTGTTCATTTTTGCCACCAAGTATTTACTATATTCACCCTTGTTTAATGGATTGGTCCAACCACATTCGTCAATTTTAATTAGAAGAAACCAAAAATAAAACAGTGGCCTATGGGCACAGGGCATGAACATTCACTTATAACGCATTCAAAAAACATCACACAGGTCAGGTAAATCAACTGAAAACATTTGGAAATTATAACCTTTTCTCGAGAATACCGTGTGTGTCCTAATAACACCCCTAGCTCTAAGGAAACGCCCCTCCCCCTATCAATTTTGGAATAAAACAAAGTCAGAAAATGAAGTTTAAGCTGACCTAAATCACATGATTTAATGGCTCGGGGATTCTGTCTGTATGGTCCGTTGGCATAATTCACGCGGATGCACATGTTCATAGTAATAGTTTTAATTAGTATGGATAATTGACCTCGGGAGGTGCGTATAACAGCATCCCACTGTGCTTTGTTAGTTTGTATTATTGGGTATATCGGCGAAAAATAAACATGTATTCAGGTGATTTTGCTGGGGAATTTTTTGACTTTCCATTTTTGACTGTAAAAACAGCCAATCCCTTGTTTGAAAAATAGCACCGCCCCCGGGGCGTTTCTTAGGAACAATACGGTACCTAGTGAACCATGAAAATGAAAATGACGTGCCTAGGTCACCATGAAATGCACCTTAATAACTTCTCTGATGTTAAGTTGTCTTTTGTGTAAGTTGTGATTCTTTCTTCAAACTTTGGATTCAAGCACATTCTAGACTGTTTTGTTCAACATGCCTTGCTTGTGATTATTTTGTGCTTTTATGTGCTTACCAGAACTTGTTCTGAACGAGACCAAGATGTAATTATTGTTTCCTGCTGTATCTTGTCTGTCGTGTCTGTGTCTGTCATGTGTGTAATATTCTTGGTATACAAGTTATCTGAGATGTAAAATTTAACTAGACTTTGTTCTCCAGGCAGACAAGATTGAAATTCATATAATCTTTTTCTGGAAATTAGGGTTCATTGCATGCAAGTGTTGAAAAAAATGTGCACTCCATTCGGTTTTCAACTGACTAACATGTGTTGGTTATCTTCCAGGAAAAGATTAACAAAATATACATCATTTGTTCTATCTGGCGAACTATTACAGATCACATTCAATTAAATAAATGTTTAATTCTAGCATAATCAATTCTGTAGCCCCAGGCATGAACCTGATATCCTGAAATTTCATTATTTTTGAGTGATCTTATTCTTTCTTTGCTTAAAATCTCAACAGTTTTCATGTTAACTTTTTAACTATACACAAAAAAAAAGAAAAATTAAAAAAAAATCACAAATTCTAAAGCATTGAGCCTGATAACCACAAATCTAATATTAGCTAGCACCTGTACTAAACGACAAACTAATATTCAAGATGAACTAGGCCTACGAGCAACACTTCTCTGCGCGTAACCATGGGCAAAGTTGCCGATTTTGTTTTTGTCTAATTTTCCAATATGTAAAAAATAATTATGGTGCAAAATTCGCATATTAAATTTACAGATATTTCTGTAGGCGATGTATCAGCCTTGAGTTGAATTCTGTGGCATCCGTATCCTGACCTTGGATCACCTTGCTCACTCAACTAATTTCCTCTGTCTAATTTTCCTACTGATGGCTTCGCCATACTTTCTGTTGCTGTGACTTGACCTATTGCTGTTGGGGTCCATCAACATTAAGACGTGCTTGAAAGACATCTCGAGCTCCATACTTATCAATCTTTGCTGAGTGTGATGTTGCTTCCATCGAAACTCTTCCTGATAAATTCCATATCTCGTGTCTTCATAATGCAGCTGGTTCCTTATGTGGCCCAAGGGTCGTCGCGGAAAGCAAGTACTCATTTTCGTAAAATATTACCCATCTTTGTCCAAAGCTGAACAGGCCATTTGCATCCTCTCTATGACCATAATGTGTTTTTTTTTGCAGGCGAACAATGGTTACAGGTCTTCATTTTGTTCCCAAAGATCTCCCATTCTCCACAATGAGAATACAAGTTTTGGTTGCCCACCGTGATGACCTCTAAAAAGCTATAACCTTTCTTACCTCTGCTACACTTTCATAAATCAGACAATTGGATTTGGAAACCTCTCATGACCTTTTAAGGTTGAAGATAAAACACCAGTTGATGTTGCATCAGCAAGGTCGTTCCAGTGCTGGGTTGGAATGGCGATCTTTTTAAGGGCCTGTTTGGGGTTTACCTCCTTCAATCTTGCACTTTAAGTATGTTGCTAGTTTCACAAAATCCAGGTATTGGTGTTTGCCCTAATTCGCCCAATGATACGCCTACAAACCATTATCGGTTGCCATTTCATTATGTACAGTCTGAATGAATTATGTTACCTCTTGTCAAACCTCTCCCATGTCAGTAATTATTCAGCAGGCATCAGATAGGAGTGATCCTCCTATCTTCTAATCTATGTAAGGAGGCGCTGTAGAATAAGAGGTTGGGTGCACACCAATTCATACTCGACACGACAGTGAGTCAGCATCACTGGTGAACTCAGCTGACAGCCATTTACTGTTGTTGGCTGCAAGGAGTTGAATACTTGACAGAGCCTTATTCACTTGCAATTATAACAGAAATTTATGGTGTGCCATAGAGGATACTTGTTATTTAGTGATGTTTGCAGTGTTTCTCTTATTGTGAATCTCTCCAAATAATGAAATCAAGTGGTCAAAAGGTTATTAATAAGGGAAAACATATGTAGTTGGTTTAGATTAATATGTTTAAAGTTACGTCAATAGATTTTTTAAAAGTATAGATTAAGATATTGGGTGTAAACTCTTTAAAATATATATCACATGAAATTTCCATTTTTTTAATATTGAATGATATCTTATAAATTTTTTGGGAATAATTTCTCTGTGCATTTGCGTTGATAATAGAATCAACTTGCCAATACAGATCTTTCCAAGGGGTCAAAATGAGTTATTTTTTTTTAAAATGATGACCTTTGACCTCTGTTCTACCTTGGTAGGATCATTCCTGGTGCTGATGATTTGCAACTAGGTTAGGGAGTGGAAGCATCAGTTTTGCATTCCTGACAGCAGTATTCTTTAGCGGAAGCGGGGACACAGCATTTCTGTCACAACATGATGTGCTACAGAACCTTGTGGCCTAAGAATGAGGGAAAAGTTTATAAGGCAATGCGTGTAAACATTCTAAAAAGATGTGTATATTTCTTGGGGAAAAAATAACCATGGGTTTCTAAAATTAAATAAAACTGCAGTAAATTTTACAGATAAATAAAAATGAGATTGTTATATTAAACACTCTTATATTTAAAAGGTGTGAAAAAAGCCGACGAAAAGATGACTATTAGGCAATCGTAATTTAATCGTTCAGCTCAAAAACTGCTGTACACGATAGAAATAAAATGCACGTTATTTTGCTCAATTATGTACGGGTTTTCACACAAAAAAATACCACATTTCCGTGGACAAATAAAAGTGTAAATTGGCCCAGTTGAAGTTGGATCTAATTGGGTATAGGGCACTGTGGGCAAGTCAATGATTGATAATGTCCCTTTTTATCGCTGCTTGCAATAGGCTGCATTTGGTCCCAGCATTACTTCTTTTTCAAGTTATTTCTTTAATTTCTGGCTCTAATCTCTATGTATCATTGCATCTCCTTAGTGCCATTGTTTATAAACATACAAGCAAGTGTTTAACTTGCTTAACATGAAATGCATGCTGTTTAGTGGGTTAGCGATGTGTTGGCAGACTCGCGTACACTGGCTAGTATTGATTTTTGGGTGCCACTGCCAATCAGCACAAAGTATCACTTCCAAGGACAGTTAGGTAAGGTGTATATACGGCAGGAAAGCTTCCAAATCTTAGAAAATGTCACACCGTCATTGGCAACACGCAAAGGACAAAATTACCTGCAATGATAATAAAAGAAAATATTTAAGCAATTAATAATCAGCATCTTTTTTTGATTGTGTGCCCTTAATTTTGGATATTTTAGTTTTTTGCACAGTTGTATGATAATTATTCGAAATAAACCTCCATTCTTGTTTCCTTCAACAATGCAGCTGGTTTTTATTTAGATTTGTTGGTGCTTCTTTTGCCATCAAAAACGGAATTTTATTTGTGATGGCATTGCTTCTCAGATCAACGTTAGAAGTACAACTTCTTCTGTGACCCCATTAAAAATGACCTGAAGCATGTTCACCCAAGGTCTAATTCGTTTAAAACCAAGCTTGTTTGACCCCATGCAAATGGTCTCTCTTATTTTTAGAGCGCGATTTAAGCGAGAAATTTTAAGTTGATGGCACCGACATCAATTTTGACAACGGATATATAGATCGGGTACAATGCAAGAGCTATAGCTCTGCAAAAAATCAAGAAATAATCCAATAGGAATCTTTTGACTAATAGGCTAACAAAGGTCATAATTTGTATGTATAGCAGGCCCTCTATATGCCTAATTTCCATAGAAAAGATGGTGTACAACTGGATTGTTATGCATTAATCATATGTCCACAATCCAAATTTGATACCTCAGATCAAAAAAAAAAATCTTTATTTTTCATGAATGCTCCACTAGTGAACAGATAAATTAATTTTCAGTCAAATTGGAAACCAAAAACAAAATGTATTTTGGATACGCATGCACCGTTGCCATGGCAACAGGTGGCCAACTGGATTAATGGCCTTACGAAAACAAGAGTTAGAAAACATAAATGACCATATTGTTGTAGCTTCTACCTCACATAAAGCTAATCGTATAATCTTACAGTATAACAGGGCCCCTTTTTAAACACCAATCAATGCTGGGTTGTTGCGATCTGAGAGCGCGTTTAAATATGCGGTCTTGTTAGTAAACTGTCAGCGTTTTATGTCCGTTTGACCAAAAAATTACGGACAAAATGTTCTAGAGGTGGTGCTGGCCTTTTGTGGTAGGATTTATGTTTTTAAATTTTTGGTGTGACGGCAGGTTTAGTTGTGGGGAGGGGTTATATTGTTTTTTCGGGCATCGTTGGATGCCTCGCTTTGTCTTTCTTACTGAATGCTAGTGGGTTTATGTGTGCACTGGATTAAACCGAGGGTATGTACGTTATACGCGAAAATGAATAAGTGAGCTATACGTGTGTGTTTTTTATGGGTCGTGCTAATCAATATTCTTAACAAGAGGCGGGCAGGGAATGAGGTCAGACACGAAGGGAGATCATTTGACTGAGTGGATTTAGTATAAACAGACCCTGATGGATGAAGGTCGCCCCGAGACGATTCTATGTGAAGCTGTGTGTACTTCAAACAGGGAAGTGAATAAAAGAGTGGTTCTTCCTCTCGATCAACAACAATCAAAAGAATGTTGTAAATAAACTTGCACAAATTGATGAAGACATAATTAAAAAAACAATTTGATGATGTGAGTTACCAATTCTGTAAAGTCGTTTTGCTAATTCGATGTGACCGCCTTTTCGGGCCGGATTTTGTAGAACAGATCATTAATAATAATAATAGTAACATTTGTTTTGGCTACACACTGCGCATGTGTTGTCTTTACACAACTGAAATAATTCATTAGGTCGACAGGGGCACGGGCACGTGTCGGGACCTCAGTCAGTAGCTATCACTCGAGGTTGCAGAGGCCTTATAGACGTGTTTTCGCTACGTTATGTCGAGGTAATGTTTTTTGATTTTTGGATTTGTAGGTACTCAAAACGTCGAAAACACATAACAAAATTCATGTTGATAAAAATTGGAGGGGGTCAGCGAATCGCAAAACATAGCAGTCAGAAGGCAGAATGGAATGTTGGGTTACAGGTTGCTGATTTTCGTTAACATCTGCTTGGATGTGTTAATGTAAAATAGGGCCAAATTCCAATTTTTGTTCAGCAGGCTTGAATTAAATCGGCTGATTATTTTCATGAAAATTCCAATTGTTGCTGAGGTGTGGGCTTGGCTAATCATTGCCGATGTAGGTATGAGCTTGCAACACCCATCTCATGCATCTCATTGCGGTTGTAATCAAATTTTGATCCGTATTCGCGTCAATACAGTTCTTATACAAGAATAAGCCATTTGTACAACCTTTTTAAAGGGATTTAGCAGCGATTTGCTAATCCGAAACATCGAAAAATCATTCAATATTCATATTTGTTTGTATTTTTGTTATGGCATGTGTGATATGTCAAAACATAACTTGCAAGTTAGTTGGGTTGAACTCCGTGTCTTAAAGGTGACAAGGCAGTATTTTTATCTGAATCTTTAATTTCTATTACGTGCGTATCAAAATTCCGTACTTGAAGATCAAAAAAAAGTCCGTTCTCGGTGAATATCCCAGATTTTAAGCTTGATAGTGACTCAGGATCAATATTCAGTTTACCCTCAAACACAAACCTATTTTGATCTTGGTTATTCTGTGCTAGTGTAAACCCACAATCAGCTGTTTATTGTTAGATTTGAAAGGACTACGCTGTGTTGGTCTATTTTGCGGTGGTCGGTATGACAAATTTCCTCAAATTACTTGCATGTTGTCACTATTTGGTGGTTGTTTTTTACATATAAGCAGTTTATATGGATTTGTACAAACTTATTCCCTGATTTATAAGTTAAAACAAATGTTAATTTCCAAATTTTTTGATTCGCTCGCAATATCGCTGCTAATCCCTGTTTATTATTAAAATCGGCTTCATTGCCCACAAGTATTTACATATTTTCACCCCGTGTATGTAATGGATTGGTCCAACCAACATTCGTCAATATGTTCTTAGAAGTAAACAAAATAAAAAGAAAATGGGGGGGGAAGGAAGTGGAAAGTATTTTTTAAATTCGTTTAAAAATAAAAACCTAGATTGACATTGAATAATTTATGTTGTGATTTAACTGAGATTAAAATATGCTAAAAGATGATGGACACATAGAAACATATCGCCAAAAAAATTTAAAAACAATAACAGGGGAACTATTTTTAGTACAAAGCACTCACCTTTCAGGTAAATATGGTCGGACCAAAATTAGATAGCAATGGAAATTCCCCAAGTCGAATAAAACAGGTGTTCCATCTCCACCTGTTCTGCATCTCAAGTTTTTAGAACAAGGGCCTGGCGTGTTTTTTTATGTGAGCTATCAAATAATACCTCGCCTTTCCGTGCCCATGGTTTATATGATGACGGATGTCAGCCGATGATTATACTGTCTTATACTTTTGATTCTTTCTTATTTCTTTCTTCTTTGTTTGGACCTTGCTTAATAATGCTATAGTGCCAAGAGCTTGGTCAGATTGTAACCAGAATTGGTCACAAGAACCCTGACGCCCAATGTCATATATGGTGTCAACAGTTTGACCATAGGGGTAACGTAGGTTCAATAGAGGTCATTGTCGCGCTTAACACCCTTTTCCCTACTTCTCCACAGTTGCATTGTTTTTTTGATATTTGATGCCATGCGATCACAGTGCTTGCCAGATGCTGGGCTTATGCTGGTTGTAACAGATTTTGAATCCAAAAGTAATTTAGGGGCCAAAAAGGGGCCAGTCTACATCTAACCCTCTTAATATTTCAAAATGCTAATGTGGAATGTTGTTAATAGTGATCTTGACCAGGGAATTCCTCAGAATAACCCTACCCAAGTGCCAACAGGGTGTTGACGTAATGGGGATTCAAGGTTACACAGGGGTCATTAGAGGTCAGTCGATCTTACCTCTCCTTTTTTTTTTTTTTTAATTTTTTACTGTTTCTGCAAAATCACTTGCTATAATCACTAGACTTGGTCAGAAGAAACCGCTAAACCACAAGGCCCATATGAGGGTGTACAGATTGGGGTCAACGGTTATGTGGGGTCATTCAAGGTAAAGTCGCTCTCTTACCCTCGCACTTTTGGCTGTTTCTGCCTACAAAATCAGTCCTGCTATAATCACTAAACTTGGTCAGAGAAACCACTGACCTAAGGTCCATTATGGGGTGTTCACAGCTGTTGGGTCAATAGGTTATAAACCTGGGCCGATTAAAGGGGGACATACTTTGAAAATATTGAAAGCCCTCACACCAGATATCACTTGCTATTATCACCGGGACTTGGTCAGAAGAATTGATGACCCAACCCTATAATGATGTAAATAGATTGGGGTCATGAAGGGGGAGTCTACATGGACAGGTACAAGTCGTCACGCATGATATACGCGTGCTTTCTAACGCACAATCGATGCCTAGTTCTATGTTGTATTCAATTGTAACTGCGTTCATTGCATTCACATTGTAATCTGCGGTAAGGATGTGCAATTATTTGGCCCCAGCAATGTCAATTAATAGGTTTTATTATGGGTTAGATTTAAACCAAAATGTGAAATTTCATCAGTACATTGTTCCCGCCCCTACAATAAAGGGTTCTAATCCAATAAATTTGCATGAGATAGCCGAGGGTCCTTGTCTTGAAGTCGCTAGGTTGCATATAGATTCAATCAAGTAATCAAGTTTGATCATGATTATGAAAGGTCAAAGTGTCGTACGTTCAATAAACATACATAACATTAGGTCGTCACATCCTTCCAAAATGTTTAATTTGGAAATCTAAAGGTACAAAAATTATTGGAAGTTGGATTTCATGAATGATATTGCTTGAAGTGGGAACTTATTGTGCATGTATTTAGGAACGTAACGTTCGCATGTTAATCATGGTTGTACTAGCTACTATGCATACTATGAAAACTTCGCAGTTGAAGCTATGGGAGATTTTCGTTCATCTGTCTTCAGTCTGAAATCTTTGCAGTTCGTCCTTGAACGTATGGACTTATCCGCAAGGTTTGGTAGTTATGAATGAGGGACGGGGACTAAGGGTTACAATACATAATTAATGAGCACGATATAGCGTGCCGTGAGTAAGACATCTCCCGATCGGGCTCTTCACCAGGGGGCATGTACGGCCGTCCGTTTGCAAGTGTGTCGATCTGTGTCCATTCAGATTGCTGCGTAAAAATGAATTTATTATGATACATTGTCTGAAAAACCTATAGAAACTTAACGAGAAAATTGAACGTGTTTTGTACGTGTACTTCGGTACTCACAGACACGGAAAAATTAATCACGCAATTCGTCTACGGGCGAATCCTTTTTCCCACCAGCTTCGGTATGTTTATTCCAGTCTGAGAATTTTCAACTACATATGCCAACTTGTTTTTTTCAATTTTAGAAACAGGAATTCCGTACTTTAATCCGACAGCCGTGTGGGCATGCGTAAACAGCCAAAATTGGAGAAGGGGTTTGAATCTGTCATAATGAGAAAAAGCCACGGTTTATTTTACAAGGTTAACCTTCAGGATTTGCCTATAAAATAATTGTCGGCGTATGATAAAATGTTTGAAAGACGATTAGAAGGAAATAAGTACGAAATATTACATGTCAAACTGTAGCGATCAAAGGCCAAAGAGAGAAAAACTGGATACGGAACGATGCAGTAAATCTTCTGAAACTTCACTCATAATTTCGATTTTGACGCGGAAAGTAGCTATCAATGATAGAATGGTTTATTTGCTACACCTATCCTTACGATTGCACATGTGGGGAAATTTATGCAGCTTCTACACATGTAAATACAAATTTCCAACAATTCAACAACCTGTCTGTTTCTCAAATATTCTGACGTCACGCAACGTCATTTAATGAGCAGCCCTCAATCGGCGAAATGTCCTACAGTTTTCTAAGTGGTATGATAATAATAACACGTCATAATGAATGTCGAATGTGATTGGCCAAAGATAATTTACGTGTACCAGTTCGGATGCATGATTGACAGATTTCGCTGTACATTCACCATCGGATATATAGATAGTATGTGACTCGCAGCAGGTCTCAAAGATCCAATTTTCTTAATGTTTACATCAAAAACATTCGTGAAAATAACAATGAAAACTATATAAAACAGGGACAGATTGCATTTTTAGAATGGTTGGCAACTTTGGGCTTTTGATGCCCAAAACAGTGTCCAAAAGCTTCCAAAATATTTTGAGAGCCACGTGGCACATGTAACCAGTTAATGATTTATTGATCCCCAGAAAATCTAAAACTCCTTATTTCTCGAGCCTATCAGCTACCTTGCCGTGTCTCCTAATTTTGATCGATCTCTCCTTTCCGTTTAATGCCGAACCATTATAATGTTGGATATTTTCAAGTAAATTGACAAACACGCTGTCGGATGACGACCGTACCATAGCAATTGCGAGAAGTAGCCGCCTTGATTTCTTCAAATATATACTTAAATATTAACTGAGAAATACGGCGAAAGATACTAGTACAAAAAAAAATTCGGGATCAAAGTGGAGTTGTTCAGAGCAGTGAACTCTCGAAATGGAAGGCGGTTATTGAGCCATGATGGCAAGCCCGTTTGCAAGTCGGCCCCCCAAAGGTCCGATGGGAGCTAATATAAAGGTGAGGGGCGCTAAATGGGTCAAAACGGTAGTAAAATATTTTCTAACTCGGGTTCAGCCAATCAATCGTAATATAGTGTAAATTCGTGTTGAACTTTGGTAATCTGTCTAATAGGGATAAGAAAAAGTCGGATCTTTGAGCATTGTTATTCCAATGCACGTCTCATCTACGTTTCATAGTTTATTCCCTGGTGTGAACGGGCACTGTTGGAATTGTAGAGATCAGTGGTGCACGGGTCACCATCTTCGTTCCCACATGTTCCCTCAGACCGGTTTATCGGTGTTTATTCGAGATCAGATGATCCATTTCATTATATCCTTATCGTTCACTGTCAGCTTTTTTGCTTGATTAAAAATGTAGCCCTAAACCACAGGATCCCAATACGACGATTGAATGTCACGACAGAAAACAACACAAGAATGTGATGTGCTTCTGGCTCATGTGATCCCCAAAATTTTACAAACAAACCATGTGTTGTACGGAGCGGAGCTAACAGTAGATCGAGTACAAGCACGTTTATTTTACAATGTTTATGCAAATGAAACACCTGAGTGTCGCGCCAAAACGGCTGGGGTTCCCGTGGGGATTGGCCCATGTAGCCGACGAACTCGAGTAGACATGGAGTTGGGGAATCACTACTGGGGGCCACGATTAATTTTCACGGCTTTGTATTTTATGGATTTCTTGAATGTTATAACAGATTGGCAGTCAGGTCAATAATGCATCATTATTAATATTTTTAAAATACATCCTCGTTTTCATATAAACAAAAATATTAAAAACACATTTGATTCATGAGGTTACTTTAAGTTTTAATCAACCACATGAGAGACAATTGTCTCCATTTGGAACTACCACTAAAGAGAAGGGGAGATAGGCCTCGTGTATCTGTCTGGATCTCGGAGGATCATACGGTCACGGAAACTACGTGGGTGGTGTAGCTTAGGCCGGGCTAGATCAACTTTGATGGTTAGTGGATAAAAGGTCAGTCGGGGATCATTCAAGGTCAAAGGAGGTCAATGGGAAACCTTGGTTTTTCGGAGACGAGGGTCGCACGTTCAATAAACTTGGTAGGTGGGGGCCCCTGACCGTTCGAGGACCAATTTGTATTGGTCTGTGGCTCAAAGGTCATCAGGGTCATTCAAGGTAAAGGAGGTCAATGGGGAAACGTTGGTGTCTGGACATGAAATTGGAAGTTGGGTTGCTTTGTTGATGCAAAAATGTTAGGTCACAACAAGGTCATAAGGGTAATCAAGGTCAAAGGAGGATAAACGTTGGGTCTCGGAGACCGAGAGTCACACGTTCTGAAAACTTGGGGGGGGTGCCCCTTACCGTCCGAAAAAAACTGGGTTGTATTGTTTGTGGATCAAAGGTCATCAGGGTCATTCAGGTCAAAGGAGGTCAAATGAGGTAAGGCCAAAGCCAAAAATGGTTCATAACCAAACCTAAAAATCCAAGACTGCTATTGAAGTAAATTACAACCATGGCTACAAAGGGTAATAACCAAAGCCTATGAACCAAAAAATTGTTGCGATACATGCTCGTTATGGATAAAGGCAACTAAAGATAAAAAGGGCGCCCTCTTAGTGAGGAAGGGACGATTTGAACAAATGATATATCTTAATACTAAAAAGAGATAACCCAAATTTCGTTTTTTTTGTATTAAGATTTCTGGCACACCAAATCAAACATAAAAAACGTCATCAAAAGGATTTTTAAAAAGTAGGAAAAAAAACAGAATATAAAGGGTAAAATCTGTCCCGTCGCATTTTGAGGCGATTTCTTTATTTTCGAGGGATAAATTATTTCAAATTTGAATGGAAACTTTCCAAACTATCAAATAATGTGCAACGGCATGTTAACAAACAATAAAATCATTTCAATATTTTATCCTAAAACTATAGCAGTGTGTCCTTTCCATGACGGGACAAATCAAGTGCGACGGGACGGAAATTTGCCTAATGAAACATACAGAAAAATTATGCTTCTGCTATTTATGAAAAGTTTTTGGTAACAAAAACATATTCTTGCCCCTTCTGTTTGACTTAGCAATAAATGCTTTAAACTTCATTTTGATAATAAAAATTACCAGTACTATCATTTATAAGAAATGTTAAAAAAACATGCTTGAAATTTAATATATGGTCTAATTCATGTACATGTACGTACAGTGTATCAGCTTGAAATACTATCATATAACCCTGAGGGAAGTTGCTTCTACCATCAGCCTTCAGGGCACTTATAATAGCCCCTATCTAAAAAGGAGGAATAGCCATTTCACATGATTTGGGGAATAGAAAGTCCCAAATGTTCACATGGGGTGAATATCCACCAAGGCTACATCCTTATATTTGTATATTTTCATGCTTTTCTAAAATTACGTGTTGTCCTAATAAACGCCCCTGCTTATAAACGCCCCCTACGATTTTGAATAAAAACAATCAAGAAAAATGAGTTAAGCTACCTAAATCACATGATTAATGGCCGGGACTGTCGTTAATCCGTATCATAATCGCTGTTGTGCACAGGGTAATATTTTTAATTAGTATGGAACTTTGACTTGGAAGGTGCGAAAAAAGCGTCTCCTGCTCGTTCGTTTGCGTCTTATTGGTAATCAACGAAAATGAGTGTGTGTCAAGGTAATTTTGGGGGGATTTGATTCCATTGGCTTTCAAAATCTGCCCTCACTTTTGAACAATGTACCGCCCCCCCCCACCCGGGGCGTATTAGTTAGGAAACAATACTGGTGTCTGTTCTTTAACTTGTTGTTAATAAATCCCAAGTAACAAAGATTGTTATTTTAAATGTAGGAAGTGTTGTATAACAATGCAGGGATGTAAATTCAGGAATTTCCTGATTTCAGGAAATGGACTACTCAAAAATTCCGCACTTTATTAATTTTCAGCCCATTTTGGGACCTTTTTACTTGCTTTTTCATGATTTTAATCGTGCTACTTTCACTATATGAGTTGTTGCACTCATTACATGAACAAGAACAAGTTTTGGGCAAAAAGATGTATGTGATGATTTGTATTTATCAGTGGAAAATAATGTCATTGAAACTCATTCAATTTTCTTTGGAAGCAAAGTGCATGTAGAATTGGAACTGAAAAGACATTAACTCTTGCATGCCAGGTAAAGAGATCAAGCTTATTACTTGAAATATGTAGATACACATGGGGGATGGTCGTTTTTTGTAGGTGTAGATTGAAATTGAAACATGTGGGACTTTTACCAGTTAAAAACTGCTTCATAGTTGATATTGTAGTTTTTTTTTTCTTTTTTTTGTTTTTTTTTTTTTTTTTTTTTTTTTTAGTGTATGCAACGCCCTAAACAATGCAACAAAAAATTGATATAATGTATTTTAAAATGGTTTTAAGCAAAACAAAAAATGGTTTCTGAAATATGGTAATGTTGCTTTTAATGTGCCTTGGCTTTCACTCAAAGTGGAGTTAAAATGCGATTTTATATGAAAAGGGTGTATTGCCAAATTAATTGAGCAGGAAAATGATTCCGTCCCGTCGCATTCCGTCCCGCCTCGCACAGAAAATGTCGGTATTAAAAGTTGAGTATATGCTAATAGTAAAAGATTAAGATCAAATTTCTATTGATATTAATAGCATGATAGTGGAACTTAATATTGATGTTAAAATTTCATGTACCTCCTATAACTGTTGATAATAATTAAGCAAATGTTCAATGTCAAAATAACATTGAAATCTATCGATCCGTCCCGTCGAGCCATTAAAAATATGTTACCATGGCAACATGTTTGACCATTGAGTTTCTTCAATGTGTGCCTGAATGTGTCTGGAGTGCTTGTTACTTTAAGCAAAATCAACCATTTACACATGCAACTGGTAAAAGAGGTGCAAAAGAAAAATGCATCATCAAATTCCGTCCCGTCGCCATACGTATGTTGGCTTTGGCCCGTAACGTTGGTGTTAGGGACATGAAATTTGGAGAGGGGGGTCGATTGTTGATGCCAAAAATGTTAAGGTCATGACAAAAATTAATCTATATTATTAATACCGGTGGTCCGTCTGTGTATCTGTTTGATGTGTATGACCGCGGTCTATTCTCGAGCCTGAGGGAACTTGGGGGGGGTGGTGTGATGAACTGGGGTGCCTGACGAAATAAGACCGAGTTGTATTGTTGTGGAATCAAGGTTCATCGGGGGTCATTTGAGGTCAAAACGGACCGCGTCTATTTTTTCAGAGAACGAGGGTGCAACTTGGTGGGTGGGTGCTCTTGACCGTCCGAATACTGAGATTGTATGGTAGTGGATACTGGAAATTGTAGGAAACTTGGAGGGTTGGGTCGGGTTTTGATGCCCAAAATTTTGAAGGCAGGACAGGTCTAGAGGCATTCAAGTCAAATATCAGGTAAATGTTTGTTTCCGGAGACCGGTTGTCGCACGTCCTGAAACTTGGTGGGTGGGGTGCACCATGGACCGTCGAAGACCGACCGGTTTTGTATTGGTTAGTGGATCAAAAGGTCATTCAGGGGTTATTTCAGTTCAAATAGGTCAAATGGGGTAAACAATGGGTATGGACATTGAAACTGGGAGGATGGGGGCGGTTTTTGATGCCGAAAATTTTTAAGGTCAGGACAAGGTCATTAGGGGTCAGTCAAGGTCAAATGAAGGTTAAACGGTTGTTTCTCGGAGATAAAGGGTCGCATGATCCTGGAAAACTTGGGGGGTGGGTGCCACTTGAAAGGTCCGAAGAACGCGGTTGTATTGGTTAATGGAGCAAGGTCTTAAAGGTCAAAGGGATAAAAAAATTGGTGTAATGGACATGAATGAAACTTGAAGAGTGGGGGAGAATTTTGACGCCAAAAAGCTTAAAGGTCACAACAAGTCATCAGGGGTCATTCAAGGTGGAACTTGGTGGGCAGGGGCGATTGTTGTGCTTGACTTTTTAAAGGTCACAGCAAGTAAGGTCATCAGGGTTCATTCAAGGTCAAATGGGGTAAACGATGATGTATGGACATGAAACAGGACAAAACTGGTGGTCAGGGTTGATTGTTGATGCCGACAATGTTAAAGGTCACACAAGGGTCATCAGGGTTATTCAAGGTCAAAGGAGTCAATGGGGTAGGGTAAACTTTGATGTATAAAACATGAAAACTTGGAGGATGGGCGATTGTTAATGCCGAAAATTTATAAGGCCAAACAAAGTCATTAGGGGTCATTCAAGGTCAAAGGACCACAAAAACGCAGGGGATGACTCCAAACTTAATACCAATATGCATCCCAACCATCCAATTGAGGGTACGCATCATGATGCACTAGTTACATTTTTGACAGCGATGTACAATTTGTGTTTTACCCCTGCACTGTTGTTGGCGGGAAAAATGTAATTTTGAAACAAATCATAGAATATCTTAAAAATTAATGCATATTTTTTTTATTTGTTGACTTTTTAAATGATAATGATAAAATACAATACGACATTTTTGGAGTTCATCGGTTGTACAGGTCCATGAGAAAAATGTTTTGTGTGCTAAAATACCACATTTTTGCGTATAAAAACGTGTTTTAAGTCTAGAATCGCCGATTTTCCTTATTATAAACAATTTAAAAAATCAAAAAACATAAAAAGTTATAAAAAAAAAAATTAGAAGAACTGAATTTAGAAAACCAATTTTACTGTTAAAATACTGTTGTTAGGTTAGCGGCCACTAATTTACTTTGTTTTTAAATTTGTTTAATAGCGCTGGTGAAAAAACAATAAAAATACGAACTAGAATCCCGTCCGATTTTTCCTTTATTATAAACACTTTATTAGTGTAAAATGGTCCAATTTAAAAAAAAATGGAGAAGACTGAATTTAGAAACCATTTTAACTGTTAAAAAAAATACAATTAGTGCCACTCATTACAGTGTTTTAATTTGATTGTTTGTTGTTAATATCATTGGTTAAAACAATAAAATAAGAATTATACAGTATGCATTTGTATAGGAAAATTCATTTTTACAAATTTTTACGGTATCTGTTGGGCTTTGATAGGCCCATAACATTGATCGGATTGTCGATTTTGAACCAAATAAAATGCATTTCAAAGATAAAAAATACAGAAAAAATGCAAATTACATAAACGAAAATTAATAAACTAAAATACTCAAATTAAGCTATTTGATTGGTATAAAGTCCCCTTATTACACTGGCAGGAGATTGTAGTTGTAATAAGTACTCCAAATCATACTCCATTTCTCTACTCAGTGAGTCAGTCGAGATTTGATTGGTCGCACCAAGAAACCGCGCACCCGGCTTAAAGCGACGGCTTTTTTACAAGCGTGCCACAAAAATGGCAGATCTTTACGGGGCGTTAAAAAGCTGCGTCAGGTTATGACTACCTCCTGAGGAGAGTAAAGAATGACATAGTTGGCAAAAGTGTGTCGCGGGATTTGATATTTTTTGTTGTATTCTCGTTTTGTCATAATAAATGATACTTTCAAACAGTTGGTGGCAAGGTCAGTTCTTTCGAAATGGTTTTTGTCTTGTGACCTAGGTACTCGGATTTGTTGCTCCCAGAGGGATGCATAGATTGCAAAATACCTCACATGAGGCCATGGAGTTTAGTAGCGGAAAGACGTACTACATTTCCTTCAAATATCCCCTTTTTTCTCAATAGCTCAGATACTCTCTTTGACATCATGTGTTAAGAGAAGAGGTACAGGTCTTCCTTTTTGTCCGATGATCTCCATTCTCCACAATGAACAGTTTTTGGTGTACTCACCTTGATTGGCCTTCTATGAAAGCTCTACCTTCCTTACCTCTGCTACACTGTTCAAAACCAGAACTTTGATTTTGGAAACACCCTCCAGACCTTTGTCATTCACTAAAACACCAGTTCATGTTGCTTCAAGTTCATTCCAGTGCTTCTGGGTTGAAATGACGATCTTTTAAGGGGGAGTTTCCATAACCTGACCATCTGGCACAATTTTTTTCTGACACACTTAATGAATTCGGAAACCCTCATGGAATAAAGCAGTTTTTGTTAAATTTCCGAATTCATAAATGTGTCAGAAACAAGTTTGTCAGATGGGTCATGTTCGGAAATACCCTTTTAAGGCCTGTTTAGTTGTTTACCCATCCTTCATCTTGCACATTTAAGTATGTTGCTAGTTTCATGACAGTGGCGTAATCCAGCGGGGGGGGGGTGGGGGCGCAAGCAAACAGAACTCTTTGCCCCCCCTTTTAGCCCCCCCACATGAACTGACTTTTTTTGGTACAGTTTCTATGGAGAATGGCCCAATTTGCCCCCCTCAAAAAAAGCCTTGTCACCCCTTCAGCCCCCCCCCCCCCCTTTATGCAAAGTTCTGGTTTGCCACTGTTTCACGATATCCGTGACTGGGAGGGTTTTTGGGGTTGTTGCACTAATTCACCCAATGTACGCCTAGCATGTGTGGAAACCCATATCTTGCCATTGCATTCTATACAATCTGATGAATCTGTTTACGTCATGGTGTGCCATACCGGACCTTTTGCAGTTTTCTCTTTGAAATTCTCTCCAAAATTAAATCAAGTTGTCAACTAGGTATATAAGAATATAAAAATAAATTAAGGAACATATAAGTTGTAATTTGTAGGCACATCTGAGCACACATCATAGAATCCATACCACATATGCCAGGTTGAAATGTGTGAAACCTTTTTTATTAACATTATCATACATCGTCGTTGCGAAACAGCCCGTATGGGCTAACCTACTGCATTTTTTCTTCCTTTCTCAGTCTACTAGGGCTGTTGCAGTTTTAAAAGGTAAATATTTAAAATAAAGTGATCGTTTCATTTATTCTTACGTGGATCTGGCAAATCCAACTTTTTTTCTCACTCATGGAATCTTTTACGGCAATGACGAGTGCGCTCCTCTTCCTGGTTTTTTGTTGTCTTTCACTATGGACCTCTTTTTTTTGAATGAAAACATCTTGATGGAATTTGGCACCGCCAACAGATGTACTAAGTCTGGAGAGAAGGAAAGCATCAGCCAATCTGGTTCAATGGACAGGTTGCATCTATGATACGTTTTCCCTTGCAATAAATAACCTTCTTTTCCTATGTTTTTTCATTTTCTTCTTCTCTGAATGAGAACATCTTGATGGAATTGGGCACCGCCAACAGAGTATCAGCTGATAGATGGAAAAAAGGCATCATCATCTGATTCAAGGGACAGGTGCATCTTTGATTTTCTTTGCAAATGAATAACCTCTCTTCCTTTTTTCATTGGTCTCACTTGGACTCCTCTTCTCTGAATGAGAACATCTTGTTGGAATTGGACACCACCAAACAGATGTATCAATCTGAGAGATGGAAGGCATCATCTGGTAAGAGGGACAGGTGCCTCTTATGATACGTTTTCCTTCCCATGCATGCAAGTATAAACCCCTCCTCTGTGTTTTTTTGTTGTATCCACTTGGACCTCTTCTCTGAATGATAACATCTTGATCGAATTGGATACCACCAAGAGATTATAAGTTGGAGAGTTGGAAAGGCATCATCATCTGGTTCAAGGGACAGGTGCATCTTATGATAATTTTTCTCACTGCAAATGGATAAACACCCTCTTCCTGGTTTTTCATTTTCTCCACTTTACTCTTTCTTCTCGAAGGAGAACATCTTGATTAATTGGGCATTGCCAACAGATGTATCAAATCTAAAGATGGAAAGGCATCGTCCTTAGATACCAAGCTGCCATTAACAGTCTATGGTGGATGCTACTTCCATGCAGTGATGTCAGCTGAGCTGTTCGGTGCCACTCTTTTGCAGACGAATGCCATCTTTGATCGTGCATGACTCCCTGTCACTGCAGGGAGATAGTGACATGTACTATAATGGTTTTGTATCTATAATTATTGTGTATCAAAAACAATAAGGTGGTTAAATCCTTAGGGATATTATGGATTTCCTTCCTCAATTCCTTGGTGGATAACCCAGCAGTGCAGTGTTGCATTACCATATCTGCAACTTCCCTGACAGGATGAACAAGGAATAAAGATATTTGTTTGCTTAGACCAATGAATTGAAATTCAATTTCAAAGTCATGCATCGTTTATTTTATAGGACAGATGAGTTCATTCTTAGGGAATTGAGCAAGCTTCCTTCCTCAATTCCTTGGTGTATAACCCATCAATCCAGTGTTGCATTGCCATATATGCGGCCTCCCTGACAGGAGGAACAAGGAAAAGATATTTGTTTGCTTAGCAAAGTCATGCATCGTTATAGGACGGATGAATTCATCCCTGGAAATTTTTTACTGGCTTCCCTCAATTCCTTGATGGATAACCCAGCAATATCAGTGTAGAAAAAATGTAATCTTCATTTTTGGTGTCCAAACACTAGTAAAATCTACCAGTGCATCCAGGATGCAAAGACGCCAAAAAAAAAACACGAGCCCCGACATGTGCACTAGCTCAGGCATACACACACAACCTAAATCATAAAGCACAAAAAAACATACTTATTTTTTGGCCTGACTGTTCCATGACTAATTCTTCTATCTCTTCCATCATGGAGGGGCAGCGAAACCTGGAAATTTTCCAGCGAGAGGTTCTTCCTGGAACATGTGGAAGGAGAATATTAATACATGAGCATGGTATCAATTGACATACATTTACATGTATGTAATTTTGTAAACAAAGTACTCTATATCTTTGATGTGGTTCAGGTTAACAAGGTTACAGATTTTAGCCTAGACAATTTTTCATTGTTATTGCACTTTGATGGTGCTTGATATCTTAGAGAAATGCATACAATTCATGTTAAGAAAAGAATGTCATATGACATGAAAATAAATGCAATCCCCAGGGAAAGGGATGCATACTTGTATATCATTTTCAGCTTGCACCAAAGTGAATTGGCTAACACAGTTTGCCTCCTCCATCATGTGAAATAAATTACAGTTTTAAATTTCTCTGTCCATTTGGATACCCCATAATAGTAAAATCCAAAATGGCCGCCAAATTGGCAAAAATCATGTTTTTTGTCGTCTGCAAGAATTGCAGAAGGCACATAGGGATTACTCAACTCTGGTCGTATGTCTGTGTGTCTGTGTATCTGTGTGTGTGTCTTTGGTCAAAATGGGTTTACCCCCTTCATATCTTGCATGCTGTATGAGTGCCGTAAGGGCTGCGATGATGTACTTGGTGGAGATGAGGGGCCGGGTTCGGGTGACATGTTGGTGCCTTATGGACCTTGGTGACCTCATGTGACCTTGCAGGTCAAAATGTTAACACCTTTCCCCCGGCCAGGCTTGTGTGCAAGTTTTATCTGGAGTTTCGTAAGGGTATAATGATGTAACTAGGTGAAGTGAAAGCGGGTAAAAGAGTCCTCAACCTGATTAGATGTTGGGCAATATTCGGCATAAAAATACGTATGCAAATGATCTAATTATATGCAGAATCAGCGAAATGCTATATTTTGAAACGGTAACATCAGATCTGGTAAATTTCTCACTTCACGAAAACCCGTGATGGTGCACATCTTCTTTGCCATTTGAAAGTCCCTAATACTGCGTTCTCAGTATCAAATGAGCTAATTAAATATGCATATTGCTGTAATCGGCTAAAATGGTGCATCGGAAATGCAAAATTCCTTTTGCTATAGGAAAAACTTACTATACCACACATCTTGTGTGTGAATCATAGGAGGGGTAAGGTTGGAGTGTTGGGGAAAGGGGTGGTGTGTTGGGGGGGGCCCGGGTGGGGGGTTTGAGCTGATGGGGGGTGGAATTGGGGGGGGTTTGGTAGGGGGAGGGGGGTTGAGCCGGGGAGGGTTGGGTGAGGTGATATTGGGGTAGGTGGGGCGGGTGATGTGGCGTTGGGGTGGGGGGGGGTGGTGTGCGTCGGGTGGGGGGGTGGTGTGCGTCGGAGGAGTGGGGTGCATCGGGGAAGGTGGGTGCCGAGGGCGGGGGGTGTGACCTTTGAACATTCAACGTGACCTTGGGACCTCATGTGACCTTGGTACTCATGTGACCTGGCTGACCTCATGTGACCCGTGGTGACCTCAGTACGTGAACTTGTGCCCATTCACAAAGAGGGTGGTCAGGGGGGGGCGGTCTGGGGTGAGACAGGGAGGAGGGGGGTTGGGGTATGTTGGTATGGAGGGGGAGGCAGGGTGCAGGGTGGGGTGCATTGGTGGGCAGGGTGGGATGACCTCATTGTGACCTCATGTGACCTTGGTGACATCGGGTGACCTAATGTGACCCGTGTGACTTGGTGCCCCTGTGTGACCTTGGTGAATCCGTGGCCTTGGTGACCCGTGTGACCCAATTGTGACTTTGTGACACACATGGGACCCTTTGTGACCCCATGTGACCTTTGGACCCAGGTGACCCTGGTGACCCATGTGACCTTGGTGACCCAACATGTCTCGGTGGCCCCATGTGACCCCGTGTGATCTCGGTGACCCCAATGTGACCTTGGTGACCCATGTGACCTCGGTGACGCATGTGACCTCGGTGATCCCGGGTGACCCCATGTGACCCGGTGACCCATGTGACCTTTGTGACCCCATGTGACTTTGTGGCCCCCCACATCATTTGTGACCCATGCACCTTGGGTGACCTCATGTCACCCTTTTACCCCATTCACAAACCGGACGGCAGACGACCACTAGCCCCCCCCCGGTCAACGAAGCGGACGTATTTTTTAACCATAACTCAATAAGAGTTCTTGTTTAATTTACCTCAATTTAGGTGGCCCAACTCCCATTTTTGGATAATTATATCATATATGCAAACTTGTATATCATCATGGCTTTTTTTGTTTTTCTTGATATTGCAGTTATAGCACAAATAGGGCATGGAGGGCAATGCACCAAAGGTCTAAATCCTATAAAGGCTGGCACTACCACTGGGAAGGGAATTAAAAGCAAACAGCATTAAGTCCATTTTTCATGAAAGTACGAAGGAAGGAACCTCTTCAAGTGTGCTCATCTGTTTAAAATCATCATTTCCATGCACGCTTCGGGGAAAACCCCCTCACAACTAAAATTGGAGCTATTTGGCAAGATTGAAAGTGGCACAGAAGGGGGGGGGGAGAGGTTTGGATTATTTATTCAGGGGCTCCTGTGTTTTGCATTCCTTTCATCCAAAATGGGACCAGCATCATTAAAGTCACTCAATTTACAGGGTGATGACTCTATAGCCTACCTCTATTACAATATGAGACATATAAATTACATAAAATTATCCCTATTTTAAGGTCATCGTAAATTGTATACCTATAGCTCCAAGTTGTATTAAAATACTTAAAAACTCTCTATACTCTTCTCTGGACAAGGATGGCATTTTTTTAAGTTGTTTAGTACTCAGTATGATACACCTGGCGTGCAAATTTGCTGCCTGAACAAACAGATTTCCTGGTCACCTATACTGCATCCATTCCCATGACATTGGTCAATATATTCTGCTGGTTGTGTGGCAGGAGGAAGTTCTCCATATTCTGTGCATGGTTCGGCAATGATCCTTTGTAGGATGACTTTCAAAGTTCGTTGCACATTTGCTATAGCAAATGGCAAGTCTTAACATGGCAAGTTTTCTCAGTGTGGTTGTGGATAGACTTGTTTAACCAATATTAAAACAAAGGAATTATTCAAGGCAGACATATCAAATAAATAAATGAATCATATAGAGATAACTAAACGTTTCTTCCATGTCATTCCATTCAGTCATGGCTGGCCATGCTTCGTGATTGCCCCCAAATTTTTAAAAGGTTTTGAAAAATAAATAAACTAATTAAAAAAAAAATATTAAAATTCTATTCCATTTGTGGCTTGACCACCATTCAAGTCTGTCTACTTTATGTGAAAAAGTACTTCAAGTTGAAACTGGATGACCAATATGAATTCATTGACCTTGGATGACCTTGAAAAAATTGTTTAATTTTGTTGAGTAGAGAGATTGTTACTAACTCTGGAAGATGAATGTGATTAAGAAATGCATTAGCATCGCAAAGGTTTGCCTCCTTCATTGGTAAAAGTCAGCAAACATTTGAGCTCTGTCTCATTGCACTCTTGAGATTTAAAATCTTAACACCTCTTAAGGTAGAAAGAATCCTATCCAAAAAATGTTTTTTCCTTAAAGAAATAAATTTTCTGTTTTGTGCAGATTTTAGTAATTTCAACCAGAAAAGAAAAAAAATGAAATTATAGTAGGATTTTTTATTCCTTCAGTTCAATTAAAGTTTTTGGTGCGTGTCGACGATTCCATTCGGTCTGAGAGCTGTATACTTCACCCATCAATACAATGAGAAATTCGATGTGACGATAACGGATCAGCTTAGAGGGCCATAATTAAAAAATGTCCCTTTTTCTCACGAAGAAAATGCAAGGCAATTGAACTTAATCAATTCCAAACACAAACTTGAACAAACTCTGAAGCCTTCAACATAAGAAAAGATATGAATAATTATTACCCGCAAAGTTCTTTTAACTTCCCAGGAAAATAGAAATCTGACATTTATTCGCCTTGTTCCATAAATAATGCATGCCAATATGTGGGGTCAAATAACTTGTCTAAGTACTATACGATCTAGAGCCCACTCAACGACTACAATATTTACGTGGCCTAATCCCCCTCATCTTAGGAGGTCACCCGCCTCGATTTCATGACACTCATCATCCGTTCTTGATGACTCCAAACAATGATCGATAGCGTGTCTCCGACTGTAAGACAATCTATTCAATTGATTCTGGTATGAACCCTTTACATATTTGATACAAAAAGTTCATGTAAAATGGGTTTACAGCATCAAATCAGTGAACAAATTTAGCTTACGACTTTTTTATTTATATCTCAACACTCCCCCCCTCCAAGATGCTTTACCATCGACAATGCTTTTACTGACAGGAATACAAAATCAGACTATAGCATATTTTAGATATTTGTTTCCTTATGCACGCCTTTAGACCTTATTTTTACGGGTATTTTTGGCAAAAACTCACAGAAATTAAAAAATAGAACCGCTGTGTTCTAATACAGCCATGGAATCAGGCAAATATAACCTCTTTTACATCTAGGGTTAGAGTAGTGTAATGACTGTAAGAACACTGGTGATGGTAATTGACTAGTAAGAATCCGAAAACCTATTTTCGCACTTTCTTTCTCGGTTCTATTTTTTAGAGCAAAGTGGCATTTTTTGATGCACAGGATTCCAGTTTTTGTTTCTTCTTCTCCAAATAAAATGCCATTTGCAGAATTTTTTATTAGTGATTCGCCCTTTACTGACTTTTTTATTTTTAATGTACCCCCGCTTTGGAGTTACGAGTGAAACATATTAATGAGCTGCAAAATTCATGTAATTTTCATATTTAATAGTTAACAAAACCTTTTCATGAATAGAAAAAATAAAATCGTCAAGTAACAAGGAAAATTGTGATTATCCTAACCACGTTTTATGTTGATATTGATACACTTTGGTCAGGAGGGCGCAATCAAATTTTTCAAAATTGCAATCATTGGCAGCCATATTGTGATCTCTCATTTCCATATCTATTCATCAAGTGTCGATTGCACATAATTCCCTTATACTTTAATATTATGGTTTGAAAATACCAATGAAAGTGTTTAAATTTACGAATTTATTTTGATTAGGATCTTTCTACCTTAAAGGAGGATGGCCCACTTTAAGTATACTAAGTTGTCAATCTTGATAGAATGGCCTTCACCTACAACCTTAATCTGTAAAGTTTCGCAGCCGATATTTCAACCCTTTTTGATATTAGAGCTAAAAACTGATTTTGAATCCCCATAGAGCAACTGTGTAATATTAATATTGGACGAAGAATCCAAAATGCGGCATATTTTCGCTTATAATATCTAAACCCACACCTTAGCCCTAAGATTTCACAGGGTAAATGAGAAAAAAATAGTAGCTTTCTTCTATACCACATTTTGCCACTTTCGTTAAATCTTGGGTCCCTGGGGACGAGGCTATCTAGCGTCGGCCATGGACCTTTAATACTTTGCTTTCGCATCTATATGGGCCTGTCCAGGCTGAGATGACCCAGATGTCTTCCCTCACTCACACATAAATGCCACATGTAGCAGCTATGTCATTGACAGCTTTCAGAACCTGTCAAAGAAAGGCACCGTATAATCCTAAAAACCTAACTGCCGGTTTTCCATCATCTCTCTGTCATCAGTTAAAACTGTCGGGTTAGATGACATTGAATAGCTTCTTTTGACCTGTATTCTTGACAAGGTCAACCCGCTTCAAAGATTACGAACACTATGTCACGATTCCTCTTTTTCTGTTCAAGCTTTCCCAAGAGCAGATCGCATGGGGTATCCTCTGTCCTGGAAGTGGGTAGTTGAGCTAGAAAGACCGACATGATGTGTGTGTGTGGGTGTTCATGTATTAAGTCAGTAGAGCAGGGAACTTTTCTTATGCTGCGAGAAACAGTTGTCGACAAATTTTTAAGAATGGTGACATTTATCAGGCAGAGTGCTATACATAATCATCAGGGCCACAATGTGTGACTTCAACCCTTGGCTGAAAATGCTTTGTCATGAAGAAAGGGTTTTGGCAAATGCATGTACATCTCTGCATTTCCCGACACCATATCATTTCTACAGAGGTGAATTCACAACAGACTGTCCTGCTTCTTGTGATATTCCGTCCAATACCTTTTAAGGGAATGAAGTTTCTTCTGGTATCTATGCTATTACTGCTTGTATTTGATCATCTTTGGCAGTATTTGCTGTGTCCTGCATTTTGTACTGATATCTGCTTTTTTCTCACATGTATTTGTCTAGAGGGGTCAGTGCAGTTAGAGATCAGTGGCAGTGTTCATCCTCACAAGTCCTGAAGCCATTTATCACAGATGGTCACTTGCGAGGCCAATGAATATTAACTCACCGGTGAATGTGTCCTGGTAATTTCATCTCTTAGTTTTTTCTTAAGAGATCAAGATTTTCTTGGAGGACTAGTCGGTGCATAGTTGACATGTTAAGCGATGCATCAATTATTTTTGTGAATTTTTTGTTTTGACCTTCTTTAAATGGCTTTTCCTTGCTAGAAATTTAGAGATGAGTTCTCTCATGTGATTTCTGTTGGTGTCATGTCAGTGTTTGTGTTCAGTATTACAGCAATATACAGGATGTCCCAAAAATTATAACACTCAGGACAAGGGCATTTTGGTTAAAAGAAAAGTACGCATGGGTCTTTGTTTGGTACCTCTTTAAAGCCAATAAAATAAGCTTTTGCCATTTATTTCATTCCAGTCCAATGAAACTAAAGATATGCTTCATCAAATATTGGAGTGCAAAATCAACTTGGTTTGATTTTTGCCTCTAAGGATTTGAAATGCATGATGCAACATGAATACACTTCAGAGAACATCTTTCCATTCTAAAAGGAAAAAATGGATTATGCTGTTTTATTCTGTTGAAGACTTCAATATTACAAGCGCTCATCGACATCGTTGAATCCAGCACAACGGACCTTCCAACAAGAAAGATGTTGGCTTGGGTTTTTGCCATTCTGGTCCATTATGGGTCTGTTGGGCCTGCTACTGATGTCTTTATTTTCAATTCCACCTGCTTCACTATCCATGTAGCCTGTAGGCATATTACCAGAGGTTTCTTTTTGGTTTCTTTGCATGTTTCTGATGTTTGTTCTGTCTACAGAATCATAGGTTCCTTGGGAATTCAATATGAAAGTGTCTGATTGTTTGTTTTGAGTTGGTTTGATTTGTTTTGGTTTTAGCATTCTGTTTAATTTTGAGCGATTTGATACGGCTAAGTCTACTAATGAAAGTGAACTCACCGATTAATATTTGAAAAACACAAACCCAAGTATTGCAGATCATAAAGCCAATGTTCAAGTCTTGCAGTTTGTCTTCAGCTTGTTGCACCTCAAACAACTTCTGCATCAGCTCCTTCACCTTAGATTGCAGAATCCAGCTTTCTCTTTGAAGCTCTGTGGGAGGTAAAGTGTAAAGGTTGCATGAGGACAGGGGTAAGGTCTTGAATATCACAAGTATATGGTGATCAATAAGGAATATGCTGGTATTCAAGTTACAGAGAGAGCTTACCTTCTTGCTGCTTCTGCATGTCATCAATTTGAGCAAATAAATTGATATTAGTCTTGCAGCTCATCTTTAGCTTGTTGCACCTCAAACAACTTCTGTGTCAGTTCAGTTCCTTTACCCAGCTAGATTTGTCCAGGGGAAAGAAGTTAACAAGGTTTTGGGGTTGTCAAATGTAATAGCCCACATTTGTTGGTAATATATAGTTATTGCTCATTAAAAATACTTCCTGCAAAAATACTCTGCATTAAAGCCATTACAACAATCAAGAAGAATATTTAAGAGTCATTGTTTGTTGTTTTATACAGTAAAGAGTGCAATTTATTAATTACATTTCAGTAATATCTCTCACATTTTCTGGTTGTTTTTATAGATGTATTATCTGAAGATGTAATGCAATCAGAAATTCATAAAATTGGGTAAAATCTTAACTGAAAAACATGGTTCTAGCAAAAATATTATTGCTGTAAAAATTAATCCAGTGGTACAGACATGTTTTAAATTAAATAAATTTGATTCAAAAGTCCACATCTCTTTCATGTATGATTGACAGTCAGTTTCACATTTTCAAGCTGCATTAATTTTCGGGAGTTAACGTAATCTGACCCATCTGATACTTTTTTCTGACACACTTATGAATTCAGAAACCTTAATGGAATAAACCTGTGCTTTATTCCATGAAGGGTTTCCAAATTCAGAGGTGTGTCAGATGGGTTAGGTTACGGAAACTCCCTTAATTTTTCGCTATTTTAGAAACTATAGATTGTTCAGTCGCAAGTACAGGGTAATGCAGTGATGCATGTCTACATATTAACTAATGTTTCATCTGAAACACCTAATTTGTCATGTATGAAATTCTTTCGGAGTATATTCAAATGTTGGGTCATATAAAGTGAATTCATGTAAAATAGATTTATGATGTTGGGTACAGCAATTAGAAAATAAAACCAAAATAAGTGAAAATCAAACCAATTTGAATTGCTCATGTTCCAACCTAGACTGAATTTAAGCATATCTCTTCCAGATGGTGATATGTTTGAATTACATAATTATCAAATCAGGGCTTTAAAGTTTTGAAGGGACGAGTGACATGTGAAATCTCTCTTTAAATGTTGTAACAATGTCAATATTTCAAGGCCACCAAAGCTAAATAAAAGACAATGAGCATGCTTCTAGATTAGTATTACACTAACTTTATATACTTTGGCACAATTTGCATAATCTATGACTTAATAATTCTGGAAAGTACACAATGGTGAAGAAAATGTTAAAAATATAACTCTTAAAATAAAAAAAATAAATGTTTTGTACCATTAGAACACACTATTTTCCATCATATTAGCACTACGCAGCACATTATAGACCATGTCGAGGGTTGACAAACAGAAGGACGTAACTCACTTTTTGGTGATTTTGAGGTTTTGGTACCTAAAAAATCTGTAACACCTACAGATTCTGAAAACCATGAAGCCTTAACTCAAGTCTACTTCCTATAGCCTATAAAGCAAAATAACACTTCACCACATCTCAATGGTGCACACTTTGTTTACTAACAGAAAGCCTTAACTCTGAGTTACGACCTTCTGATGGTAACTGTATTTGGCCAAACAATGAGTTGAGGCTTCATAGCTTGCACAATTGCCAGAATTGCAACAGCTTTTTAGCCTCCTATCCCGCTTATATTGATGATTTCTTTTAAAACATTCCAAAGGGATGACATGCTTAAACATCTGATTGAAATAATGTGCCAATCATAGGCATGATTGAAGATGTAACTCACAGATTACCGTTTTCAGTTACCGTCAGAAAGACGTAACTCAGCACTTCAAAGAAATATTAAAGAATTTCTTTAATTCTGCTGTTCATAAATAAACATTGTTCTTTGTTTACTAAAGTTTTTTTTTTTTTTTTTTTTTTGAGTATATTCAAATGTTGGGTCATATAAAGTGAATTCATGTAAAATAGATTTATGATGTTGGGTACAGCAATTAGAAAATAAAACCAAAATAAGTGAAAATCAAACCAATTTGAATTGCTCATGTTCCAACCTAGACTGAATTTAAGCATATCTCTTCCAGATGGTGATATGTTTGAATTACATAATTATCAAATCAGGGCTTTAAAGTTTTGAAGGGACGAGTGATATGTGAAATTTCTCTATAAATGTTGTAACAATGTCAATATTTCAAGGCCACCAAAGCTAAATAGATAAGAACAGAAAAGACAATGAACATGCTTCTAGATTAGTATTACACCAACTTTATATACTTTGGCACTATTCTCATAATCTATGACTTTATACCTCTGTAGACGCAAATGTTGAAGAAAATGTTCAAAATTAACTCTTACAATAAAAAGAAATAAATGTTTCGTAACCATTTGAACACCTGTTTTCCGATCATATTCGCACACTCACCATTATAGACCCATGTGTCCTTCGCTGTAACTGATACAAGATGTACCCCCCTGGAGTCCGTATGTAACTGAATTATAGAATAAAGATGAGAATTTTTTGTTTTGCCATCTTAGATGTTTTCTAATGATTTCGTTCCAATCTTTTGGTGAGTGGTGAGCCGCGGGTAGAAGTTTTAATAGTCCTCCGGACTCATAGTCCACCTACACATAATGAATATGGCACTCGATTCTGTTGATTGTTCACACAGCATTAGTTTCATGCTTTATTCTGTTGACGTCTATGTAGCCCGAACTGTGGCTACTAGTGGACCATGTCTACTTTTACCCCGATGTAGCCGGTATCCACCATGATAAAATATTGGATGTCCATCCATTAAGACATCATCTTGGATGGCCAAAACAAAATCTCATCTTTTATTCTCATTCTTATTTAGTATTGTGTAATTTTTGCTTTTTAATCAAAATTGACAAATAATTTGTAATCAAAATACTGTTTCATCATTCTTTTTATTTATTTAAATAATTGCACCCCTCTTGAAAACAAATGTTTAAATCCAAGGAGCCAAAGTCATCACATGATGGTCGCCACGCTGCTTAAATTGCATTTGCATACAAACGTGACATGCATGATGCAGTATTAAACACGCTGTTTACACCGGTCAAATATTTGACTACACCACATAATTGTGTTGGGAGCAGAGCTTTGATCTAAATCAGTTGTCTTGTTAACATGATAAACCATGCCCATTGAATAAGAATAATATATTATGTGTACTAGTAGAAACTGAACACATGATATACCATGTGTCCTTACTATAACTAAATGAATGATATGCCATGTAGCTCCATGTATCCTTGTTGTAACTTAAAGGGAAACAATGGCATGAAAATATATTCCAAATAATGAAATGGACCCTTAATGAAATCACATCCACAAATTTAAAAACAATTTGGATATTATGTTTACATCCCATAAAAACAGTAAAACAGCAAGAGCTTGTGCCAGTTAGTGGCAATTCCTGCCACATAAATCAAGGTGTTGGCATCCCTGCCAGAATTTGCAGTGTATCCAGCTTTGTTTTGTGACACAATTCACAAGCATTCAGACTGGGATTCAGACATTGTACTTCAGGCTTGTAGTAAGATATTGATATGAAAAACGGATTAGCTGGGATTAGTACATATAAAATAGCATTGGTCTGTGATGACTGCATGGTTTTCAATTTTGATAAAATGCTGGCAGTAATGCAAGCATCCTTGGCTGAGAAGTGAAGCTTAGAAGGGAAGTAATAGTTACTTTTCCTTTTTCTACAAAATGTAAACATCCAAATTGTTTTCAAATTTGTGAAAGTGATTTCAGTTAGGGTCTATTTCATTATGTGTGAATATTTTTTCATGCTGCTGTGGCCCTTTAATACATGATATACCGTGTATCCTTGAAGTGAATACATGATGTGCCATGTTTCTGTACTGTAACAGAGGGTGTTTTGAGTCAATCCCATAATGCACCAGTTTGGGAAATTTCACCTCAGTAGGGTCATGTGATCACATAAAAATCCCATCCTTAACACATAAAAATCCTGCCTTTAACGCTCATTTTAGCCCACAAAGTGTTAGCACTTAGGGATTTTTTCATGATTATGAAATGTCTTGTGGTTCTTAAACTTTTGGAACACTTTTTACCCCTAAGTACTGACATTTGTTTAGTACAGTACAGTATAGGCACATTGCTATGCATCATGGGATGGATTCAAAACACCCTCTAGTACTGTAACTAAATACAAGCTATACCTCGTATCTCTGCTGTAACTGAATACATGATGTACCATGTGCCCTTGATGTAACTGAATGCATAATGTATCAATGTGTCTTTAGCAGAAACTGAACACATGATATACCATGCACACTTACTGTAACTGAATGCATATATAAACCAGTATCCTTGTTGTAACTGACTGCATGATATACCATGTATCCTGGTTGTAACTGAATGCTGATATCCATGGTATCCATGTTGTAACTAAGCAATGATATACCAGTATCCTGGTTTGTAAACCGAATGCATGATATCCATGTACACGGCCGATTCTTACTCACAAGTGTAGCCTAAACGGCAGCTACACCATTTCGACCGCGCAGGGCTACTGCCTCATGTAACTAATGGCATATAAACTGCGATGCGGTAAGCGCAAGCTAGTGCTACAATAGTATACACAAACAGTTATTAGGTAAACAGTAATGGGCTGCTCTGCTGATAGCCACCACACTGGCTACCATGTATTTGCACCACTATTGTAGAGAAGGTGATGTTGAGTAGACAGACGGAGTAGACACGCAGCTACCAAGTAGCAACCCCGGCGGTTACGAAGTCGGCCATTTTGAGAGTGGAGGAATTTCATGAGAATGAGGGCGCTATACACTCGGGCTCCGTTTAGCCAATTGTTTTTATAACGTTTTTTTTTCGGAAATCAAACTTAGAAAATTCAAATCGACGCATCATCAAAAAACCCCATAGTTTTTCCGCACGTAATAAAAAAATGCCACAAATCTCCAAAATATCAAAAAAAAAAATTTGGGCATGAGAAATTAAAACCGCGTCCGCTATAAAAAACGCTTATATCTCTTTGTAAGCACGTAGCTACACCACGACAGTGCAGACAGCCCCGTGGGTTGTACACTATCCTGTCTTATGCTGCAAAACATACATCGGATCCTTGCCGCAGTGTACGTCTATTGGGGGAGTAATCCATGTCTACTCGGTGTAGCTGTGTGGTGACTACCATGAGAAATTGGCCGTGTATCCTGTTGTAACTGAATACAACATGGTATGGCATGTATCCTTGTTGAAACTGAATTCATTATATACCATGTATCCTGTATCCTTGGTGTATATTGATGCCTGATATACCATGTATCAAAATCAATATAGTTGTACTGAATGCATGATATACCATGTACCTTGGTTGTAACTGAATGGCATGATATACATGGTATCCTGTTGTAACTGATATGATATACCATGTATCCTTGTTGTAATTAGAATGCATATATACGGATTATCCTTGTTTTTAACTGAATGAATGATACTACCATGTATCCTTGTTTTGTACGGCATGCATGATATAACCAGGTATGGCTCATCCTGGTTGTAACTGAATACATGGTATGGCATGTATCCTTGTTGAAACTGAATTAACAATGTACCAGGTTTCTTTTCTTTCCAGGTTTGCTGTATACTGAATACATTATTACCTGGTGGCCATTACTGTTACTGATATACATGTATCTTGCTGTAACCAGAATATGAGATAAACCATGTATCCTGCTGTTACTGGACTGGCATGGTACACTGTTTCAATTTAGACGCATTGGTCCTTGTATAACATACATGCTTTTTTCAAGAGTTCAAGATGTAACCTGACATAGACATTATCGTAAGCCACGTCACATAGTGATAGTATTCCACATTTTGGACTATTTTGAGAATTTGGCATATTCGTTTGTTTTGTACTTCTCTGCAATGTCACTAAATTTCAAACCCGTCAAAGTGGCTTAAGTAGAAAAAAAATCTTAATTTATACATAATTTGCAAAACCTTAAATTATCACATCACATAACAACAATTTTGTCCAAAAATCTATTTTGTGAAGGATCATAGCACTGTATCTGCATTTTGAAATATCGCCTTTCCACATAGTTGACGTATTGTGCAACATATTTTTCATCCGTGGTAGAGTTGCTAGTTTGTCATTTTCACATAGTTACGTATTTGCGGCAAGTGCAATCATCATAACGATGTATTGCCGTGAATATATATTGTTATATACATGTGGCAATCTGCTGTGGCATTGCACTAGTGTCGTATTTTGTTTGGCATTAGTTTTAGTCATAAGGGCAATTTCACGGTCATCGAGTTACAATCTTTATCACCTTCTGTCATTCAAAAGGTATTCCAAGAAACCAGAATCGCTTGTGTTAATTTACTTGTGGTAATTTAGTGGAAAGTCTAGATGTTAACATGAAATGCATGAAATTTCTAGGGAACTCCATTTGAATTAAAAAGATATGAAGCTTTAGTCATGGACAAGCATTTTTTGGGACAATATTCATTACAAAAACTCTTTGAAGTTGCAACCTCAAACTTCATGGTTCCTGTTAAATGATGTAACCACAGCAACACAGTATCTAACTTTGGATACAAGTATAGGATAACATCTTACCATAGTATAGAAACACATCAAAATGAGTGTCATGGACGTTAAATTTTTGGAAACATCATGGATGTTACACATGTTGAAATTGCAACACTTACTCATTCCTAATTGATAATTTAGAGTTAGGTGCTTAGTGCAGCTCATATTGATTAATTATAGCATAATAATTTTAGAAAACTCCAGTTAATTAACAAGATATAATCTCTAGAAAATGCGTCATGGACGTTACAAAGGGGACATCACCGTGGAATTGCCCATATCTAAATAAATTGTAAGTTAATTGATTAGTTAAATATATTTGAAATTCAACTTATTCTGGCAATTTTCCACTAGGTTTTAATTGAAATATATGTTTTAACATAGAGCAAATTTAGATCGCAAAATCTTCAAAGCCATTTATCTCGAAATGCATATTTTGCCAATACGTCACTATGTGATGCCCGCCGGAGATATGTGTCTTTTCTGTAACAGAAAAAATGTGTGAGTGTGTTACTGTCACAAAGAAATGTTACTGTTATTTAAACTTATTACAGAACTTGGTTTAACTTATTTTAATGCTGAAAGGTATTAATTTGTATGTTTACAATCAGATTCATCTCAACACTTCAGATAAATCACAAAATGTACATGTATACACACCTGTTATTTTCGCATTCATATGCCCTGTATTATATAACTTGGGTCAAAGGTTTAGAAGAGATCTTGCAAAGTGCTGCTTTCTTGAATGATATTAACATTGTCAATATAGTGCAAAAGTTAATGGGATCCCGTTCCCATTTTATTATTAAAAGGAAAATCATATCTTTGCAAAGTGGAAAGTCTCAACTTTCAGACTAACATGGGTGGCATTTTTATGATATTTTTACCTTGAAATCCAAGGTCAAGGTTCATGCACTAAAACACACACTTTTGCAAATTTTAACATGTAAAAAAGTAAATTTTCAGGTTACTAACAACCCAAAGTTATAATATAACGGTCTGAAATGTATTAGACTGCCTGGTAATTATAATATCATCTCTAAAAGTCCATTTCCAAGTAAAATGGCTACTTTTGTTTTAGTAGAAACTTCATCAATGACAAAAACATGAATTTTCAATTTGTTGTGTTAATGTTATGTTTTCCATTCCCAAAGGTAATATTTACCTTCAACAGATCTTCTGAACTCTTAAAGTCTCTTGAATATAATCATGTCCTTCATGGCTATTTTTATCAAGTTCAGTCATGATGAGATGTACATATGAAGAACATACGCCACAGTCTATTGATTTTCATAAGATAATCTGAAGAATAATTCTGTACGACTGTGTAAAAACCTGTAGACTGTCCCGTCAAGTTCATACCATTACAAATTAGCATTAGACTTTTCTCATCTTCTTTGAGAAAGTCATCTTCAAGTTCAGCACCACTTGTACAGAGCTCTGTACAGTTGAAACCATTAGATAGGCAGTTACAGGAAGTGCACTCACATTGTGTCTTCTTACAACCACATTTGATTAGTTCTATAACTGCATCTGGAGCAATGAAGTAGCAATTGGTACAAACAGTCCATCACATTCCTTCCCTTTGCTTGTTTGGTTGTAAACAGCCTCTAACGAGCATCTGTTATTCTTGATTTGGAGGGTCGTACAATTGGCACACATAGCTTTTCAGTGCACTAATCATGTCTTCAGATGGAAAATCTGATTTCCTCAAATAGGCAAGTGCTCTTAGAACATCCTCATCTGATTTCAGCAATGTATTCCAACAGTTAGCGTTCCTTTACCGCCAAACCCACAGACTGATGTTTTGTTACACTGGTAAAGCAAGGAACACACTGTAAGTGCTGCTCGACATTGTAGGCCTAGTGAAGTACAAATGGGCTTCAATGGAATTGTACGATGACGTGAACTAATTACCCCGGTAACGAAGGATCTGAAGCCAGCTTCGGAAAATTTCCACGGATCCAAATGGCGAGCAGAAATACGTCGGTGTCTAGATCTGGTGAATGAATTTCAAGTATAGGAGCACCACATCGTGTTGCATCAACTGCATGGAGTATCATACGGGTATCAGCTTCTTCCTGCATTGATTCCAGGTGTGATACATCCAACTAGTTGTTGGAATAGACAGTCTCTCTAGATGTCGCAATGAAACAGGTATCTTCAGTCTAGTAGTGTTGGAGGGCCTTATCTACAAGGTAAACAGTCAATTCGTCCTTGGTGTCGTTATGTGATAGCAGTTGTTTGTATGGTACTTTAGATATATTTGTTGCATCAGACACTCATTATGGAATGCTTATGGTCTTTCCTTGACGCCTTTCTCTTGTACTGCTCTTTAAAGACTGCTTTTTCATATCTATTGAATATCAGATGAATTTCTTTGTAGATTTTCTCTTCAAGCTTGTTGATGAAATACTGAGCAAGATCTTGAAATGCCTTGACCTGTGGTGGTTTTCCCATCTCCCGTGCAATTCCATCAATGACGATAATTGATTTGGAATCACTATCAACATTTCTAATGGTTGCATTCACATCATGGTCATCAGTGGTGGTTTCATTTTCTGTACCAGACTCTTCTTGCCTAGGTATTACTTCCAAGGCTGTTGTAAGCTTGCTTTTGTCTTTACATGGAAGTAGTTTACCCTGGGAAGTGAATAAGGGTCTTGGCAAAGCAGAGAATTCATATTTCCTGATGGCCTCTTTGGGATAGACATCACTACGTGAACAAGCAATAATCATCATCATTAGAGCAAAGAGAGTTCTATCATCTTTTAAACTCTACCATTTTGTCTTTTAGCTGATGTTACACAATTTTCCTACATGATTTCGGTAGACGTTTCATATAGAAGTCCCAAAGATGCTAATGAAGTATTGCCATTTATTCCGTCAAGCGCTACTGCACAACTTCATACAGCGCATGACGGAATCAATTGTAATACCTCATTGGCATCAATGGGACTTCTATATGAAACGTCTACCATGATTTCCAGGTCTTCAGCTTTGCCTTCTTCATAGGTGTCCAGATGGTGACTTCATCACTCTTGATTCGTGCTGCAACAAAGGCCAAATTATAATAATAATAATATAATAATAATAATAATAATCACTTGGTCAGGACCAGTTGAGTAGAGTGGCACTCTTGTTGACAATGAAGTTGCCACTTTGGAACTCGAGCCAGATGTCAGGATTAGTTATGTCTTCTGAATATTCATGTCAGCCAAATACACTGGTACCATTCTTGCATAATTTAACCTGTCATAGCAAAAAAGTACTTAAGCCCTTTCTACACGATGCAACGGCCATTGCAAGGCCCATCAATTTAGACCATAAGTTATGGGGCTAATGACAGATGCACACTGCAATTCCTTGATCTACACGATGCAAAATTGGCCTGCAACAGGTCCATGAAAATGGGGGCTGGAAGTGTGGTTTTGGGGATACTCTTGTAACTGTTAGGTCGATTTTTCAAATTAATTTGTTTTTTCTGTGTAAGTTTTTTTTTTTTTTTTTTTTTTATTCATATTTCCTGATGGCCTCTTTGGGATAGACATCACTACGTGAACAAGCAATAATCATCATCATTAGAGCAAAGAGAGTTCTATCATCTTTTAAACTCTACCATTTTGTCTTTTAGCTGGTGTTACACAATTTTCCTACATGATTTCCAGGTCTTCAGCTTTGCCTTCTTCATAGGTGTCCAGATGGTGACTTCATCACTCTTGATTCGTGCTGCAACAAAGGCCAAATTATAATAATAATAATATTATAATAATAATAATAATCACTTGGTCAGGACCAGTTGAGTAGAGTGGCACTCTTGTTGACAATGAAATTGCCACTTTGGAACTCAAGCCAGATGTCAGGATTAGGTATGTCTTCTGAATATTCATGTCAGCCAAATACACTGGTACCATTCTTGCATAATTTAACCTGTCATAGCAAAAAAGTACTTACAAAGTGCATCAAGTGATGCAAGAATCATTTTGTGGCTGTTCATCACCTGATCTTTGTTAAGATCAGTACATGCTTTCTCCGGCTGTTTGGCTAGTTGCATGGCTTCTGTAGAGGTAAAAAAAAGTCTGAGCTGTTAAAGCCCTTCTGATGTGCTTTCATTCCAGAATCTGACCAACAGCAGTTGGGCCATTGTCGTATAAAGTTGAGCCAATTCATCTTCGTGCAGTCTAATACATTTCAAAATGTTAAAATTTTGTTGGTTAATAATATGCAAAATAGTATATATCCCCTTTTTTTCGAACACTTTTCGTACCCGGTCGGTCCAGTAATCATCTACTAGTGCCCTCAACGTCTTGTTTGGTACATTCTCCCAACAAGTCTTGACTCTTCGGATGAGTTGATCCCTGGTTTTGTAATATGGGGGCTCATACACATTCTCCTAAGAATAGCCCACAACTTTTCAGTGACATTGACATTAAGGTCAGGGGAATTTTCTGGCCACATTTCCTTAGTCCAGACGTTTGGAAATTTCTCTATGCACCAATCCTGTGTTAACTTAGCCGTGTGGGGCATAGCTCCTTCTTGTTGGAAGGTGACGTCCATTGGACATACCGCAAGCATGGGTTCGCAATCCCCCCCCCCCCCCCCCCCCGCCGCCCCCCCCACCCCCCCCCCCCACCCCCCCCCCCCCCCCCCCCCCCCCCCACCGCATGATTCATAAATTTTTTGTATATAATTTCCTCACGGTAGTATTTGTCATTTATTGTTGTGTGCTCTGGTACAATGTGTAACTCGGATACACCATAACAGTCATACCGCCAGCCACCAGTATCTTGGGGGCGTTCTTCACACAACGCCTAATTGGGGCGTTTATTCTCTAAATTCTTTTCGAACACGTTCGTTTTATTTGTTTGGCTGTGGAAACACTACATCCAGCTCTCATCAGTCAGAGAATGCCATGTCTCAATTTCTTTGACCTTGGGGTATCATCACAAAAGCCTTTCCGTGTAAACATCTCTGCAAAATTGTCTTTCGACGTTGTTTTTGGATCGTTGTTCAAGCTTTAAATGATGGATTTAAAATAACTAAATCACTTTTTGTTTGTTGGCGATCACTTTAATTCCATAGTTTTGAAACCTTGCCGAGAACTTCGGTCCAGGTTTTCCTTCATCATAGGCAGTGATTGTGGCCTTGTCTGCGGCAGTCAGTTTTGTTTTTCTTCCGGTCGTCGTCTTGTTCTTGAAATGTTGTCCCTCTGACAGGGGGGGGGGGGGGGGGGGGGGGGGGGGGGGGGGGGGGGGGGGGGGGGGGGGTGTGCCCTAGACTTAGCCCACCAAATATTTGCCCACTTCTGATCTTCCTACAGTCTAGCAATTTCCTCTGTTGTTTTACCTTCTCGTTTAAGCTTAACTGCAAGTTCTCTCTCTCAGGAACAGATGACTCCTTTTGTCCTCCAGGCGCCATCTTTAAATACCCATTGAAGTAAAGGTCCTTTAATTTGACCTCAAACAAAAAAGCTTAAAAATCCGAACACTAGGTCAAATTTGATGCTCTAAAAGCTGAGTTACTGCGTACGATGTAGGCTACCATATTATGTGTGTTTTTTGCCTGTGCAGTAACATCCTTTATCTACAGTAATGATACCTGCAGTCAGTGCCAGGTTACTCATATACGACACACTGTATATATATTTATTGTTAAAAGGGGATGGCCCCGATTTAAGGATATGAAAGTTTTCATATTGATTTTTGATTGGCCCTTCACCTCCAAACCCATCTTGTAAAGTTTCACCCTATATTTTCAATCCGTTACCAATGCTAAAAACGGGCAAAATTTGGTAAGCCCATGAGTACTGTGTGAAATAATATTGGCCGATCAAATGTGCACATTTTCACTTCATGTATAGCTTCCAAACCATACATCCGTTGGCTCTTAGAAATATAATGCGCTATATTATTTTATCTACTCCTACTCGTGGTGCATTCCTATCCCACATGCATAAGATTTTGGGGGAACAATGATTTCCAGTAGGAAAACCCAAAATCCGCGTATTCAGTAGCACTACAGAGAGTAACAGCATTTCATGAGCAGGATTCAGAGGCTCACATTATGACTTCTGGTGGGGGCTTGCCCAAAATTCATGGAAACTACAGGGTTTTGATCTCTGAGGTACAAGAGGGACCTCCTTGCATGTTTTTGTACAGGTTTTCAAATTTCATTACTTAATGAATTATGAATAAACTCCAAAGTAATTAGATAATTTAAGACAAGCAACTGCTAAATTTTTAATTTTTTTTCATAAAAACGTATCTTTTAAAAAGTAATTTCGGATGGGAGGCACTTACATATTGTTAGAATGAGTCATTACTGAGAAATAAAATTGTCATATAAATAAAAATGAACTTTAATTTATATAGCACCTTAAACTAAGATCAAAGTGCCTTACATTTTGCTGTCACTGGGTTAGATGCAGTATTCAATAAATACCTCAGGCCAGAAATAACCTACTGACACAAGAGGAGAAACCTAATCTTAATTTGTATGTTAGTGTGTGCAATATGTATTCACACTAACATTGGTAGTGTTCAGTGAGCACCCCAGGCCAGAAATAACCTACACACACGAGAAGGAGCCTTCTGCACAATATGATCTGAATTTTATATTTAATTCAAATTTTATTTATTTTACAGAATGGAAGAAATAGAAACAAGAATTTGGAATGTCCAAAACATAGGTATATGAGGGGGAAGATTGATTTTCTCTATGAAATAAAGGGGAAGCATGCCTTTTTAATGGAAAGGAGAGAGGTAGAAATCTTTGGCATAATTGTATTATACCCTTTTCATCTACTCATTATCATATACTTTATTCCATTGAGGGAATAAGGCACATGGTACAGAGTGGATACATATGCCAAATATTGATATAAAACTGAATCTCTTTCCCTTGCCGTTAAAAAAAGTGATCACTTTCTTATTTCAGTAGCCCTGTTATATAGTAGCATCAGGGATATTTCTTATATCATACTTTAATAAGATATTCTACAGAAATATTGCATAATATACATGCAAATTAAGTCCTTTTATGCAAGGCGCTGCATAGATAAATGTCTTTTTAAACTGAGAGCTTCCATTTCAATTTTGAACACTGGTATGAAAAAGTATACCAATCAATTTGTGAAAATTATCATTTGTTAAAGTCAAGCATGATTAATTAAAGTATAGAGTTTTGTTTAAGAGTACTATTGATTGTATTTTTGATTACAGGTTTCTGTTGTATGACAATAACATTGATATTGTTGTTTGTGTGATAAGCAATGTAATAAACATCTTGAATAAAATCTGTGTCCTGAATTGCTGTGTGTGATTTCACCCAGTGTGACTTGACTTTGAAGAATGTCAGACAAAATAAGAGCGTGCTGTTCAGAGTATGTAAAATCCAAGAATTTGGTAGACGTTTCATATAGAAGTCCCAAGTATGCAAATGAGGTATTGCCATTTATTCCATCAAGCGCTACTGCACAGCATCATACAGCGCATGATGGAATCCATTGTAATACCTCATTTCCGTACATGGGACTTCTATATGAAACGTTTACCAAGAATTTCAAAAGGCTTCGCCCATCTTATTATGTCTACTGTAGTCTGTACTACACAAAAGCATAACTGCATTCATTGTTTCAGATAGATGTTTTTCCATAGATGAACTCTTCAGGACTTTTTTTTGGATAAAAGTGTTAGACATATCACCCCAATTTTGTTTGCCATAATTCACCCAAGTAAACACCACAGAAAAAGCCACACTTAGTATTGGAGCCTTTTTAGAGGGATAATAATTTTGAACATAATCGTCTTATGGTTATGAAAAATGCTGTTCAAAAGGTTGCAAATAAGATTATGGGATAGCATGGGAGCTTGCAGACATTTGTAACACATCTCAAGTACAGAAGGTTTGAGTGATTAAGACAGCCTGACATGGACCCCTGAAATGTGATTTTTAAGTGCCAAAATGCTGCCTTTAAGGAAGGGTCTGGATAAAGATTACACAGGGTCAAATTTTAATTGATCCAGTCATGTTGAAAAGTATACCATGTTATTTGTCTTTGATTCCAAAAGGTATAGTTGTACTACCAAGAACTTAGGGAGTTACAGGTTAAGTCTTCCCGTTGCTACGTGGTAAATGGGGGATTAACGATCCCTCAGTTTTGAATCAAGGTCACTCCACGCGACCGTTACACCTACCAAACAATGTTTCGCGAATCGGGAGATCGGGAGTAGTTGTTTTCAATCGTGTTACAATCGCTGTTTGCATGATCTGTCAATCGATGAATATTTATGAGGGTTGTCCCTATACCTTTCGTGCAGAGATGAAAATCCAACCCGCCTCAATTCTTAGAAATATCCCCAATAAACACCCACAATAAACCCCAGAATCTTCCCAAATAAGGTCGCCCGTGTAGAGTAAATCGTGCATACTCCGCGAGGTCACCAGAGGCCACACGATCTTTCCGACCTCGCATGCAAACATCTCGTTTGCCGCATCATGCGGATGGAAAATTCTTCCCTGATTCTTGCAGAGTGACAGTAGAAAATGTTACTCTTGCGTCTGCAACCACGTATTTATTTGAAATTTGGAATATACATCAGCAATGGATATATCTAAAGTGTCCCAAAGTTTGTGGATCAGGATATTTGTGGAAGTGATTAAATTGTGTTTTTTTTTTTTTTTTTTTGGATATTTTTTTTGGATGTTTCGAGGGAGCAGAAATGTTACACTTGTTACGGGAAGCTTACACGTACGTATCTCGGTTATTCATGCATGGATTTTGATGGTTCTTGCGGGAGATTTAAAAGTATTCATCAATAACAGCGAAACTTTTTATTTTCCGATGAGAAGTGATAGAATTGGTGAGGTTTATTTGGGTGAAATTTCTCCAGTGCAGTGACTCAAGCGTGGTGTTACGTAATCGAATTAACTTTGCTTAACGACGCATTAGAAAAACACTTAGCAACGGGAAGACTGTTAAAAACAGCAAAAATAGGAGCACTGGTTAAGTTGTACCCCAGGATGACCTTGAACCCTCACAGGGAATGTACAAACTATACATTTTTAATCCTCAATGAGACCAATGTATTGGTGTGCATTTAAACACAATTCGATTTCATATTCCTCTGTACTAATTTTACTCCCTATTTTACTGTTCCCCACATTTCCCAGAGGTTGGACCCAAATATTCTAATTCAGCACCCTTTAGTACGGTTATAAACGAGAATCCTATTCTAGAAGTTTGGGGAAGGAGGTTTGAAGATGTTTTTCTATAGTGTGAATGGTGCTGAATCATTTGGGTCCAATCTCTGGGAAATGTAGGGAACTTTGTAAAATAAGGGGGTAAAATTAGTACCGGGGTAAATTTGAAATCAGGTCAAATTGTGTTTCAATGGACACCAATGTATTTGTCTCATAAGGATTAAAAAAGGTATAGATTGTCTAGGTTCCGACCTTCGGTTACTGATTCTACTGTTGCTGTGAAGAAACTAAATTTTACTTCTCGGGACATGTAGGATTTCCATATGTGATTCATCTTATTTAGGGCTTTCCATGCAGTGCCTTCTTGATTTTGATATCGGCTTCTGTGGATTCTACTCATGGTCTAAGGTATTTGAAGTCATCGACCTCCTTCAGGACTTCCCCTGAATGTACCTGAAGGACTTCATGGAACAATTTAACCTTGTTGCCACTAACACAAGATACCAAAATCAAGCAGGTAGACTGTGGACACACCGCCGCCCAAATGGAGAACTTGTCCAACTGGACTATATTCTGGTCAGAAAGAAGTGGATTAACAGCATTAAGAACTCGAGAGCCGACAACACTTTTGAAGCTGTTAAGTCTGATCACAGAATTGTCTCTTGCAGGAGCCAGATAAGTTATCGTCAGAGTAAACCCCCTCCCAGAGATCCCATGAAAACAATTGACTGGAGGAAGGTAGTGGGGGATCCAAAGCTTTGCGAGCAGTATACTGTAGCTGTACATAACAGGTTCAACACTCTTGTTGATGAACTGGAAGACAAGAACTCCAGGACAGTATATGATGTCCTCACTTCAGCCAACAAAGAAATGGCATTGGAGATGCAACCTATAAGAAAGAAGAAGACTACTGCCTTTGCCTCAAACGACATAGTCAGCAAAGCCAGAAAAAAAATGAAGTCTGCAGCCAAGAAGCACCATACTAAATCCACCAGAAGCTCCAGGCAGAACCTTGATGCTGCTAAGGCTACACTTGATGATGCTTACACTGTGGTGCTTAAGGAGCATGTAGTCCAAGGCTGAAGCACTTGACACCCTACATCTTGAAAATAAGCATGCTGCTGCATGGGAGGCTCTGAGGGAGCTGACTGATAAGAAGGCTACCCACCTATAAGATCAAAGGTTGAGAACAAACTGAAGAACGCCTTGACACACTTGGCAAGCCAGTTCAGAATAACACTCACCCTTCGATGAACTTTTCTTCAATCATGAGATAGCATACACCCTTCCCATCCATGCAGACTGGACCTTTAACTATAAAGGAGCTTCAAGATCTGCCTGAAGAAACGCATACAACGCAAAGACACCTGGTCCCGACAAATTCCTCCAGTAATCTGGAAGAATCCACTATTCCATGATCAACCTGTAGAATTTTGTAACAACACCTACATGGAACAAAACCAGCTGCCTTATCAACATCAGTATCATTCCTTAACAAAAGAAAGGCGATCTTCAACAACCCAAAAACTACAAGGAACACACTTTCAACCAACTGGCCTCGAAGATCTATAACTTCCATGTGCTCAACAAGATCACCATCACATAGATCCCATCTCAGGACGGAACCAGAATGGTTTTCGCAAGGCAGATTAACACTACTCAGATACTGCCTCAGGAAGGATCATAGATAGAGTGATGAATTTCCAAGGAGAAACGCCTATTGTGTTTGTAGATTTTTTCCAAGGACTTTTGACATTGTAAACAGGGATGTATGCTGCATATTTCGCAACTACGTGTCCCAGAGGAGATGTCAAGGCAATTGCCATCATGTATGATAACCCATATAGCTTTGCTGCGACCATGGATGGGCCCACGACAACAACTACCATGACTACTGAACCTCCAAGGAGATACTCTTGCTCTTTCTCTTTGTAGTCGTGGTTGATTACATCCTCAGACAGCAAGTCTTTGACATCTTGAACGACAAAGGTCTCACCATCATGATCTAGCTCAACAGATGATCTGATATGTGGGAGCAAAGATCTCCTAACAGCATTCAAGAAATGATGCAGACAAACGTCGGCCATCTAAATGCCAAGAGACGGAATATAGACCGACATGAGGAAGATGATCATATCAAACATATCTGCACACCGTGGTAGCAACTAAAGAGATTTCAAGGACTTCAAGTATCTAGGATCCTATGTTGCGGACAGCAAGAAAGACTTTCCTATCATGAAAAGAGACAAGCTGGAATGCCTGCAATAACTACACCACTTATATGGCAATCTGTATCTCCAATTCAACCAAGCTGAAATTCTTTTGAGCCTGTGTAGAGCGGATTTTCATCATCTTACTGCGGTGGATGGAGTCAAACGCTTTCTGAAGTTAATAAACGTCAGAAACCGCAGGCAAGTTGTTACTCTTCAACTTCGTCAAGGATACGTCTATTAGGGCTAGCATTTGAGCTACAGGTTCGATTGGCTTGAAGCCGTTCTGGTTTGTACTCTTAGTTTTGGATCTATGAACATTCTGTTCGGTTGAGACTCATTCGGTGATTTGAAGACCTTCCTCATAATACCAGTCCAGACCGATACCTCTGTAGTTGTCAGTGTGTGAGATAGGTTCCCTTTTGGGGGAACGGGATGATATTAGAGAGTGACAATTGCGCAGCCGTGTGGTTCCAATTAAAGCCTGGTTGCATACTTCGAGTACAATGTCGTCTAATTCACAGCTCTTGAATACCTCTGGGGAATATTATCAAGCCTGGGATTTTGCCCTGTTTCAAAGACGACTTTGCTTTGGGTATTATTCCATTGTAAATATTGGGTCAGTGAATACTGCTGGTATCTCCTTTCAGAATCAACCACACTTGGTGCTCCACCTAGGAGCCCTTGAAGTGTGTAAAACATGTGTTTACTCTTTTGGGGCTTGCGCCTGTGACCTGCCCTTCCTTTGGGTTTTTCTTCCTGAGACCTCATTGATGACCGGCAATGCCTGTCGTATCTGCCAGTACATGGCATGCTGTACTCGATTGACTTTGCCTGCAGGGTTGCCGGTAAAAACAGGCGGTAAACCGCCGGTTAAAAACTGGTTAAACGGTTTAAACGCAAGGTTTATGCCACTATTTGGCAAAAACTGGCAAAAAACCTCAATTTTGTTCAAAAAAAGGTTTGAAATTTTCAAAAATTGTAATTGTTGGTTTTACAACTGTATTAAACTCTGTAGAAGTCAGAATAACAATTAAGAACAAAAAAGTGGTTGAAAGTACGGTAAACACAACTTCTGGCTTACATTACTAGATCAAACTGTATACAGTTTTGATGTAGTACAACTTTGATCTGATTAACCGTTAGTGAAAAATATGGAAAATGGACCGAAAATTCAACATGTAGCTTAAAATTGAGCAGTAGGCGTAAATAAATTGCAAAACTAAATGTAATAAATGAATAAAATCTGAAAAAAAAAGGAAGCAAGAGCAAGTACTCCATTTAGATTGAAGTGTTAATTGTAAATCCACGATGGTATTTGAGTTCTGCTGCAGATTCTTTACAAGTATTGAAAAATTATGACAGTGCACTTTTCCGTTTATTAATTTTTTTCACAATGTTTTTATCCTATTTTTTGTGTCTCTTGTATTGAACAAATTCACAATAATGCAAGTATGTAGACGATCTTAAGGGGGCATCTACCCCTCATTTTGAGGTGGTATTTTGAACAGCAGTTAGAGTAGTTGATATGTTGGAAGTATGGCTTGTTATATGTCATAACAACATATTGGACTGTGGTTCAAAAAGTATATTTATTTGTAGATTTCGATACTCATATGCAATTATATGGGGTCAAAGGTCAAATGGGTTGAATTTGGGTAAAGCCAAATGACACATTTTGCCCCCCAAAAATTAGTACTAATAGGGTATTTTTTACCAGTTGTCTGCTATCCAGGTAAGTTACAATGTACATGGGTCAAGCTGTGAAACCTAATGCGGAGACATTCTCAATTTTAATACCTGTGTTGCCATGGCCAACCGTTTTTACAAAAATTCTTTTTATTGCTGGATTTGACTTTGAAGGCGTTATAAATCAAAAAGTAAGACAGATATCAAAAAATCCTCCCATTAAGTTGTAGAGCATTTAAAATCTACATTTAAAAAACGATGCTTAAAATTGACCCAAAAAAAGGTAAAATTTTTGGGGGAAAATTTCCACGTTGCCGAAAATGCAAAAAAGATATAGGGCAATTAAGTTCTAGAAAAACTTATTAATTTTCTTTATAAAATGTATTGCACGTTTGATTGAAAATGTCAATTTATTATCTACATTTTTATGCTAAATATAAATACAAAACATCAGGAAATTAACCTAAACATATTAGCCAAATTAATTTAATTTTGGCATTTTCTTAAATAATCCACTGCTGAAAACAATAAGATAAAAAGTAAATATAGCTGCTAGAAAAACAATAGAAAACATAGAAATAGTATTTACTTGCGTGGTACAATACACTTTGATCAACTGTAGCATCGGAAAGGAATGTCCGATTTTCACCAATTAAAAAGTACCATGAGAAGCTGAAAGTAGTGAGAATTCAGAAATAAGAAACTCAGAAATTCTTGCTCCACAAAGGATTAAGGGTAGATGCCACCTTTAAGTTAAAGAGGGAACTTAATTTAGTACTTTTAGACATACATAAAATGGATTTGCAATGACGACCTCAGACATTCCTAGTTTTGGCCGGTTTAAACCAGTTATGCCGGTTTAAAACCAGGTTTAAAACCGTTTCTGGCAAAAAAACAGTTTTTGCCGGCATAAAGCAAACCCTGGTTCTCTAGTATTTTCCCTTTCTCTCAGGTCATTCGTAGGTATTGAACAGAAGCTCCTTTCTTGCTTCAGCAGCTCACCATCTTCATCTGTTCTGTCGATTGTATTTGATAGGCTAGCAGCCTCCATGGTTCCCTTGCCATAATACATCAAGTGTGTTAGAGTGTGAGTGTCTTTGGTGTTCTCCCTCTTTGGACACAGACCTTCATTGCCTATTGTGGGAATCCTCTGATAACTCTTTGGTGATTCTCTCTTCCAATACCTGGAACGGTTGCGTACCTCCACAGTGTAATATTGTTGTAGTTCAGGTCACTCGGGTTCTTGTCAGAGAAATTTCTTCCATCATACTTACTCCTTAGAAAGGTTTTGGTACTTTGAGACTCAGCATGCCTTTCGTAGAAAACTACGCTGTGGT
>JAMKCH010004118.1:0-79134 GCA_023653785.1 Ophioderma brevispina
GACTGCATACCGCCTAACCTAAACTACCAACAACCCCCAACATAACCTTCCAAACCAAAAACCCAAAATTTCCCCCTTCACACCCAGATCACCACACAAAACCATTTTAACCCTGCACCCAACGCATCTACGACCACACCCCAAAACATAAACAAAAACCACTTGTCCCCGACGACCACAATCCCTTAATCTTCCACCGCGGCACCATGACCGCGCCGACCGCAACCCGCCTAACCTAAAAACAAGATACAAAAGAAAAAAACAGTAAAAAAACACATCACCTATCCCTCCACACCACAAAAAAAATAAACTACAACCCCCGTGACCGCGATTCAATAGCAAAACCGGCACCTTCGACCGCGGCACTTGAACGGCGCGCCGACACCAACTCACCTAACTAGACCCTTCTAACAATAATCCACACATACAACCGATACTAACACCAACAGACCCACAACACAATACCCTTCACGCACATATATCTTTACACACATCCCTCTAAAACACCGAACTCTATGCGAAACGATACCCTTCACACCCAAATTCACTACCATACAACATATAGCTATCTCTCCCAAACACAAATCCAAATACCAAATAAGCACCACAGCATAACCCTTCACTTCCTAAACAAGATATCCAACTCCTTGTATTACCACGAAAACCCTTCGCACAAACTCCTTTACATACACAAACTCAAGCAAGAACTAACACTGTCCACCCCTGCGAGGTATTCGGAATTTACTCCAAGTCTACAGGACCTCTTTTCTCTCACAAATATGTCCAACTATATACATATTTGTCTTTTTTTATCCGTAATTAGCGAATACTTTAGTGTAGGTTTTATGTTGATAAGACCATTCTTTTTTTTTTTTTAAATTGATCCTTAAGGGTTTCCTGACCCATGACCGTCACAATCATTTTGTACCTCCCGGTCACCAGGTTGAACACTTAAAAATGTCAATATTGTTTTTAGCAGAAGGGGTATTTTAGCCTAAAATGGGGATTGGCAGTCAGGGATTCCGAAAAGGGGGCAAGCTTTCTTAATTAATGACTAGTCCAAGATATTTAGTATTGTCCTAGTCGATCATCAGTTTGAACTTGTATTATTTTTTTCATTGAAATGTATGCAAGAGACCATTATTATTAATATGTATATATATTTTCGGGTGTAATACTAATTACTTGCTAGCGTCACCGAAAGGTAAATTTTGGACTGAAATTGTTGGTTGCAACGAAGTTAACGGAAATTAGGGCAGCAAAAAAACCAATATTTGAGTGTGCACTCTCGGACAGTGCGACTGGTCGTTACGCCGCGTCCGCGTGCCGGCTTTTTAAATATCTATCATGGAAAACAAACTTAAAAAATTTACGTCTGGCCGTGTGTATTTTATGTCAAGGCGCTGGGGATTTTGTGTGTCTCTACCCGTCATGTCTTTTCATCAAATTTCTTTTTTAAATATCAAGGTATTTTCACATTCCCGATTCATCGCTTGCGATGTTCTGGAAAAAAATGGATTTTTTTGGTAACAAAACCAAATATGAAGAAAGAAAATGTCTAAAAAGGTCAGCATAGTCAGAGACCACAAAATCGATACGACAAAAATATTACACAGGGGAAAGGGGACACCTTAAGGAAATTTTATACACATTATGTAGTCTTCCAAGCATGCTAAATGGAACAGTGGACCATGAAAGCATGCGAAATATCGTTACGATATTATGAGTTGAAAAACAACCTACCGTATCCATGTTTATTTAATCAAGTTTCCGTACACAAACCCATTGTAATTCTGAAACTAAACGCGAAAGGGACACATAGCACGTGTTTCACTCTCAAAGTTTCAGAATATTAATCTACGCCTAAATACCTTACCCTTATGCAGTCTAGGGGATTTCCAATTGGGCATATTTATCCACTGCAAATCTAGATTCTCATTGGCAAATAGATCGAAATCTACTGCTTAAATGTCCCAGAAATGCCAATAAATGATGTGGTTTTTGTCAAATCTACAAGGAAGGACCAGAGAGTATTTTTTGGTGTGGTGATGACATCATTTGTGGTAACCATTGATTTATCAAGAGCATAAAAACATTTCAAGTGACTGTTGGAATCTATTCATGACACTTACTGATGTTCACTAGTTTCACAAATGACGTCAGTGGTAATGTATTTTTTTTCTGGCCTTTTTTATTGTAACAACGTAATGTGGAGTAGGTTTATCATCTCATTTCCTGTGACCTTTAATATTGTAGTGTATATATGGAACTTAAAAATATAACCCATCGTATAATCACATTATTTTCATTATAAATAAATTTTTTACTATTTTGTTTATGAATAATTGTATAGAGGCTCTCTATATATTTCAAGCAACCCAGATCCACACTACATTGTTTAGAACTAGATTTTGCAGTGAAAACAATGCCCCATATTTCCTTCCCAGGCTGGGTTGCAAACACTAGATTTCACAAAACTTTAATTTTGTCCATATTTACTGCTTAACTTGATGGAATGGCCATAGGTAAACCATTAAATATGCTGTAAGGTTTTAAGCATTAATTAGAGCTCGTGGTTCTTAGTTGTGCATAACAAAACAACTTCGCTGTGTGGAGGGAGTTTCCACAGTGTTTTATACTAGCGACGAAGATCATGTGTCCCATGGATAGCAGTGGCGATAAGGCTCGGCCCTCTTTTTTATTATAAATCACATGACTCAATCACAAGGAGCATCCCTGCGATCCATCCACCTTCTATCTACACACTTAATACAACGTCTGCCTTCAAAAAGTAAAAAGAGGACAGAAGCCCATCTGCGGGCCTCTCTCAACACAGATTTGCAAGAATCGAGTCTTGGGCAACTTCATGAATGTACTATTTTGTGCTGGCCAAGTGTAAAACTGAGGATAACAATAGCAATCAAACTAAGACGCTGAACCGTCATCCAAGTTTCCAATCTCTTTGGAACAACTCTGGAAGATGCCACAGGTCGAATTTTAATGGCATCTTCATCACTAAGGACTTGTCCTGGTATCACATTTGTTGATTACCAAAATTTTAAAACTGTTAGTCAGCGACTAGGATTGCTCCGTCGAGCTGCACCTTATCTGAGACAACTCAAAGGGCTGTTATATATCAATCCAGAGACTAGTGCCATTTCCATCATTGGTATCCCTGGGAGTGAACTCACTTCTCACCCCTCAACCATTGGGTCATCGAGGGGCAGTTGGAATAGTCATGTTTTATGGACAACACCGGATGTCTTTACAAGCTGCATCTGAGCTGCTCTCAGTTGACGCTCGCCTTAGGCGGTCAGTCGGTCTCTGACCTTGCTGTGAAAATCCCAACTTGGTCTCCCACAGAAGATCATTCTCCCATTCTCTGTAGGCCTGTGGGACTCCCTTCCTGCCCATGGACCATCAAATCAGGACTTGCACAGCTTTAAAGGGATGTTAATTGCTATCTTGGCCCCATTCCGTCAGCGTTACTAATTAGATCACTGCTGTTAATGCCTTGATTAGCCAAACAGACTTGCGGTAAATGGTAACAACGATTGCTAAAAATATTTTGTTCCTATTATGTTTTTGAAAATACCAATACTCAATGTGAATGCCGTTTAGAAAAACATGTGCAGCGGACTTACGTAAACTGCGGTTACGAGTTTATTATGATAAAGAGCATTTGTGAACAAATAAATAATAAATAGCTGTTTATATTCAAATCCGGGATTCAAATTTGTTATTTGTTATGCGACTTCAGCATGTTCAGATTAATGCCTGCATGCTTATGGTGTGCGTTTGTGAGTGTTTTGTGTGATATGAGTTTTGTGTGAAGTGTGTTTTGTGTGATGTGAGTTGTTGCTTGTAAGTTTGTAATCACTTTTTGAGTGTGTCTTTTGTTTGGTTTGTATTTTTTATATTGTATCTTTTACTAGGGGGTGCATCATTTTACAGGCATTTTGCTTCCTGTTGTACCTCCTCCATCTTTTGTGTATTATATTTTGTTTGTTATTATCTTGATGGAAATAAATTTGATTGATTGATTTCTCAATAATAAGTAAAATTAATGGCTTCGTTAACTCTTCTTACTGGCTTCAACGGGTTTGCTATTAGAAAACTGACCAAACTAATTGTCAGGCAAAGCACGAATGAATGAATGAATGAATCATTTGCGATAGAGTGCAACTTGTTTCCAAAATGTCAACAGAATTGTTTGAGATGAATGGTTAAATATATCAACATTATAATGGTCAATATCGATTTCACATCTTTAGCCGAATATACTTTTATCACATTTTTTTCCTTTGAATCGTATGTAAGGATACAAAGCGTTTAACAAGAGTTGTAAATATACATTCTAAATTGTGATTTTGGTAAAAAACACCTGTCGTTACTGCCTTAATTGTAATTATTTCTTAACGTCAAAATGTCAAAGGGTTCAAGTGGTTACCTTGGTTGTATGCAAGCAAAGTTTAAACTAGAAAACTATCGAGACACAACGAAATCGCATATATCAGTGTATAGCAGACGCTGTTATCTTTTAATATTGTTGTCGAGTAGGCTCTACCGACGTCTGCCCTGTCGGGCTTTTTAAGACGATTTTTTTTCAAGGACAAAATATGAAGTCGAAATTTAACGTCTGTCCAATGTCGTATTTTATATAGCTAAGGCCGTTGGGAATTGTGTATCTCTGCATAACCAATCTTTTTTATATACTATTTGGAATATCAAGGTAATGTTACATTTTCGATTCATCGCTTACGATTATTCAAATAGATTGGGAACAACCCGAATAAGAAAAGAAATGCCTCAAAATGCCAAGCATATCATAGAACGCCAATAGTCACGACGAAATTAGGAGACAAATTTGTAAGCATGGTAAATGAAACGGTTTATCATGTAATGGCTATACAAAATATGTTACGTTATCATGTGCTGAAAAGAATTTGTCATATTTGCAGTACGTTCTAAACATGTTCAATGCATACTTTATTGCCGCCTGTACTTTCTTGCTTCAGACCCACCATTTTGCTGAATAGAAACCTTAAAATATATGCCCTACAATACTTTATTCTTAAAGACTGCCCAAAATTATAAGTGTAGTTTTTTGTTTTCTTATAAATACCAATTTTCAAATTTTCAAAAATATATATACCGATGTATTGGACAGCCAAATGCATCTATATACTGTTCCGATCAACCGTAATGGCGAGAATTACATTAGAAGTGAGTGGAAAATATTCTCTAACTCACTATCTTTTACTAAAACATGCCATATGAGTACCTTTCATTAATATAAATAATTGCCATCTTAAGTTACACTATGTGTTTATTCTTGATTCAGTAACATTATATCTGATACGTCTTTGCGACGTTTAAGTATACTTAATGAATGTCATATATTAAGCCGATTGAAATATAGCTACTAGTAACGCATTGGTGTTTCATTTCAGCATCTGTCATGCGATCCGAAATAGATGACTACTTCTACCTATGAGACAATCGTGAATATTTCATCGAATAAATTTTTCAATTTAATAGATGATGTGACAAATGATGCCACCACTGCATGCTAACGCTCTAGTTCATTGTCTATGGGGTATTTGTGTGGTTAGTTTCATGTTACCTTGCCGTCTCCTGGGTTCGATTTCGCGTATTTGCTTCACTAATTATGTCTTTCTATCGGAGATTAAAACATTCCTATTATGGTGGCCATCCTGTCAAATATTCATTATAATTATCATAAAAATAATCGTTATAAATGTTTTTGTTTTCGAAAAAAAAGAAGACACTGGGATTATTTCAAGAGTTAATAATTGACCGTCTCCAATTATTGGAGACTATCATTATTGTGAATAATACTTGAATATAGCATTGTTTAACCCCAGAACATATTAGAACGCATTAAAATAAACATTCATTAAATATATTAGCTTATCAAATTTGCAAAAATTGGGTCTAATGCACGACGGGTTTGTATATAGTTGGAATGCGGAAACAAGCCAATTCCATAAACAAGCATGTGTATGTTACCACCCCCCTCCCCCTGCTCGTTAATGTTGTCCGAAGTAAAAGATGCAGTTTTCGGTTTACACTCTCGGTTTGTTTTGCCCACAAAACTACTGAATATATATACAATTATAACAATTTACACTAGTTTTAGTTTGCTTGCCCGTAAAATAAATCGGTCTATCTGCAAATATGAGTATAATGTCCTCACTTAATCCTCTATATGTTAATGATGCACTATGCGTTGTGATTGCAGCTAGTTGTGTATTCATACATGGTCAGTTACTTATCATACGCACCATAAAGGCAATTTTATGGTGTACAAATTTACACACGGAGGGAATACCAACTTCTACACCTCAACTTTGTCGGCGTACTCACTAATATGTGTAAATGGTGTAAAACGACTTCTAAAATCATTTCGCGACACGATCGCGTATTTTTTGTTTCACCTGGAGAAAAACTTGGGGATGGGTTACAACAACCTCCGCCGCCCCGGATAGATGATAGGAGGGTTAAACTTTAGTTTGGCCTTGAGTGTACTGCTGCATGTGATGCTTTGATGGAAACATCTGGATATCAAGAAATCTTATACTTGTATTAGAAATGCAACGATCTCTTTGTGTGGATCAAGCATTCACTTTTTTATCAATTTGGATTTTCAATATTTCCAAAAATAAAATACCGTATTCAATATGACGTCAGCCACCAGACATGTTGGTGGACAAGATGCATACATTCCAGAACTACAATACATTAAGCTGTCAATCGATCCATGTTTAGCGATTGCACAGGAATCATTGACAGGTGAATGTATTGTACTACTGGAATCTTGTCCACCAACATGGCTGGCTATTGAATACGGTCTATATAGGACACGCGTATACGGGATTAATTACATGAAAACTTGTTATTGAGCTAAAACTGATTAGAGAAGGTTCAAGGCCTTGGCCGGGGTCCCTTTTTTGACAATATTTCTGATTGAAAATGCGATAAAAGCGGTATTTTTTGTTTGTTTTGATTGTATTTTTGTCGGACAATAAGGAAAAGGAGAAGACATTATAAACTAAAAAAACAATATCGTAATTCAGGGTTCACCGTGCACTGGTCGCATAAATACTGACCGACTTAATTGAGTGTGAATCAGTGGTCAAAATGACTGACAACTGTACAATTCTTCGTCATTGTAACCATTCTAAAACAGGCGTGTGATTATACATGCCTAGTTCGACAAAAACATTTTGTGACTAATTGTAGGCAGAATTAGAGTGTTTTATCTCGCCTGTTCACAAAGGAAATCAAAACACAGAAATGCACTGGAAATCATTTTAATTTCGACTTGGGTGATATCATTTAGATTTTGGATTTAGCATTAACCAAATGACTTCTAGCATTATATCTTATTTTTCTGATCTAATTTGAAAATGCGATAATTCGTTTAAAACAAATGACCCATGAGTTTTACTATATGAGGTGCCTGAAATTGCTCCTACCTCATACGTCTTAAATCGAGAGTAATTTAACATTATAATAATGTACTAATTGCCGAACGTCTGATTAACAAGCAACTTAAGGCCAAATGTTTTAATTGTGGAGCAGAAGTGATTTTAGTTTTAATTCTCCGGGTGCGGATAATTAAATTAGCACAATGGGCTATGGAGAATTGAAAAATGAAATAAAATTAAATTAAAAAATTCTCATAAAATTAAAACGGAGTGTCATAATCAAATGAGGTGTTATTTTCAGTATACGTTTATCTCTGGTCCATGGCTATAACTAGGAACAATCGATGAGGTTATGCTCACCACAAATTTATAAATGTTACTTTAACTCTCTCTCTTTTACTTATCAAAGTTAAGCCTTAAACCGGTTAAATAAAAAAAATGGTGATAGTCCGACCATTTTGTTTGATCCAATTTCTCCATTTTCATCTCCAAGTAGTAACATCTTATGTGAAAAAAAATCCAGAGCGGTATAATGCACTCTTTCAAAGACAAAATATACAGCTATTACCAGAAGGGTTGTTTAAAAATATAATTGACTGGCATTTCTTGATATTTCTCCACGGTTGATGCTATCAATTTTAAATTAATCGATAAAAGGCTCACCTTTGGTTTTGATTCACACAAGCGCTGTAAGATAACCCGTTTTCAGTGGATAAGACGTAATGTCGGCATTCTAATAAACGGCGGGGTAAACATTAATTTCCTAGCGCTCTCGACATGAAATAATCTTTGATGGATGTTTATGCAGAGCACATAAATAGCCCGATATGTAAGAACCTTTAACCTAAATTTTCAATCCTTGACCTATTTCAATCATATCAAAGTGCAGTTCGAGGAAGAGAAGCCCCTTGCAAGAAATGTCGAGATACGCTAGATGAGAATTCTGTATTCCACAAAAAGGACATCGCCATAAGCCAGGAAGAAACTCTTTGGCGTATAAAAACAAAATGTTTTCTCCGAGGACGGGGCTTTTTGGAGCAGTTGTCGCACAAACACGTCACAAAATGTGGCTACACGGTAAATTGAACAAACCCTTCCCTTTATAGTAAAACAAGTCCCCTAAGGAGCCTAGTGTGAATGTCCATATCTGTTTTGCAGTGCACCGGGGATGCCATTCCATCCTATGGTGAAGCGTGGTTGAACTTCCTTAATGAATAATTCATGAGGTGTTTTTCGTCGTGACTTTTTGATGCTCAGTGTTGCCGATAACGATGACATCCAAGCTTATGCTGAGCGCGACAAATGCGAGTTTTATTTGCCAGTGCCGTTACCGGATTATCATTACGCCAGACAATAACTCATTCCCTTGCAGTGTGTACTAGCATAAAATATCTGACTTTCGACTCGATTCCATTGTAATTACATAGCTCTTCAGCCAATAAGTAAATAGGCCTTCGGGTTGAGGTGAATCATTATGGTGAGGGGCGGGAACACAACCTGTCCGAATCAGCGTTGGAAGTTCCATATCAAGGACTCACAAAAATATTATTTGAGGTCTAAGCCAGTCGGATGGTAGAGACGTTTGTGGAGAATGCATAATCAGATACATTAGGTGAGTGGGTAAACATAATACTCATAGCAAAAAAATCGATAATTTCAATTTAAAAAATTCATTGCTTGACATTGTGGAGAACATCGTTGGTCCACTCGAAATTTACCTTGGAATGCAGACTGTAAATATCTGTCTAAAAAAGCCCAAATGTCTTATGAGTAGTAGAGATTCGTATGCCGTTTTGCTCCATTCTTCGCATGTAATTGGTTTTTTCAGGTTATTTTGGTGGGACAGATGGGTTAGCCGTGTTCGAAGTGCAGATACCTTTTGACAAAACATTATACTTGAAGTGGAATAATGTCTTGTGCGGGAATATGTAATTTTGGTTCCGATGGCCTTTACACTTTTGCATTGTCAAAATAACATTAACGTGGGTTGCCACTGTGTTAGTCCTGAGGCTACATTGTAAAATGCTCCGAAAACAAGGATACAGAGTACACGTTGTGATTGTAGATAATTTCCTCGTTGATGCATGAAGAATGCAACACGATTTAATTCCATGGGATTGTAATATGGGGTTTTGGTAGCAAGGGAGTTGCAATCAAACATGAATTCGTGACTACAGTAAGGAAAACAAAACTGTGTGAGGAAAAAAATGTTTAAGTCTTACTTCACATTACAATGTATATTTTGGCATCTCCATGTAGGACGCTATATTTGATCCATTTACCATGACTGGCTTGGTTTGACCTATTTAGAGATGAATGTGAAATTGGCCCCCAAATATTCTAATCTTGGAAATAAGCTTATCGCTATCTCATTTAGAAGAAAAAATGAACAGTCCGTAATTTTGAAATACTCTCCAGATTTATATATAATGCCAGGGTTTGATGAGTGTCTACTTCTGGTCTATTATGTTTATGAGTTTTTAATTTGTAAGCCGGAAGGTACAAGTACCGGTCAATCTTACCCTACGCAGGTAATAAATTGTATTCAATTAACTGCAAGAGCTTTGGTTTTGGATAGGAACAACCAGATTTGTACGAGGGCACATATGCTAGGGAACATTAATCAGATCCGAGGGCCTTTGGTAAAATGGGCATGGTAATTGCCAGGATTTCAAAGACAATTTACTGAAATGCATAATGAAATTGCTAGAATTTAATTTTAAAAACTATGGTATCAATCCTTTGAGGAGACGCGATTGTCGAACAATTATAAGTGGATTGGTAGCATTTAGGAAGAGATTTCGTTTTAACCTTTCACGTCTTACGATCCGACTGCGAATCAAATATATATAACATTCAATAATTACATGATTTTTCAAAAATTGAACAGTCCGTAATTTTGAAATACTTCTCAATATTTATATTTAATGCATGGATTTTGATGAGTGTCTACTTCTGGTCTATTATGTTTATGAGTTTTTAATTTGTAAGCCGGAAGGTACAGGACAGGTCAATCTTACCCTACGCAGTTAATAAATTGTATTCAATGTAACTGCAAGAGCTTTGTTTTTGGATAGGAACAACCAGATTTGTACGAGTGCAATATGCTAAGGAACATTAATCAGATCCGAGGGCCTTTGGGAAAATGGGCGTGGTAATTGCCAGGATTTCAAATTTTTTTTTTTTTTTTTTTTGATGTAGCTAATTTCCTCTTTTATGCATTGAAGAATGAATAACACGATTTCATTCCATTGGGGATTGTACTATGGGGTTTTGGTAGCAAGGGAGTTGCAATCAAAACATGAATTCGTGACTACAGTGAGCAAAACATAAAACTTGTGTGAGGAAAAAATGTTTCCAGTCATACTTCACATACACTGTATATTTGTATCTCCATGTAGACGCTTTATTGATCCAATTTACCATGAACTGGCTTGGTTGACCTATTTAGAGATGAAATTGGCCAAATATTCTAATCTTGGAAATAAGCTTATCGCTTATCTCATTTAAAAATGAACAGTCCGTAATTTTGAAATACTCTCAATATTTATATTTAATGCATGGATTTTGATGAGTGTCTATTTCTGGTCTATTATGTTTATGAGTTTTTAATTTGTAAGCCGGAAGGTACAAGACCGGTCAATCTTACCCTACGCAGGTAATAAATTGTATTCAATATAACTGCAAGAGCTTTGTTTTTGGATAGGAACAACCAGATTTGTACGAGTGCAATATGCTAAGGAACATTAATCAGATCCGAGGGCCTTTGGGAAAATGGGCGTGGTAATTGCCAGGATTTCAAAGACAATTTACTGAAATGCATAATCCAATTTGCGATTTAATTTTAAAAACTATGGTATCAATCCTTTGAGGAGACGCGATTGTCGAACAGTTATAAGTGGATTGGTAGCATTTAGGAAGAGATTTCTTTTTAACCTTTCACTTCTTACGATCAGACTGCGAATCAAATCTATATAACATTCAATAATTAAATACATGATTTTTCAAATGGGCTTGCAGTCAAAGGTCTTTAATGGAACAGCTGCCTTAGACATGTTCGCTGTCAGATACGTCTTCCTTTCAAACAACGTTGTACAACGGCATTGGTAATATGTCAATTTTATTGTTATAATCCAAAGTGTCGTATGGATTTAGTAGTCAATCATGCGGAATATCAAAGAAATTGATGTTCATATATAAAGAGTTTAGTTAAGCAAGCATCCATGTTTAATTTTCAAAATTTAAGTAATTGAAAGCTATATTCAAGAGTTTTCAAGTTATAATGGACGTGATCAGTTAGCAATTACATATTATGTTGCGCTTCACTTATTGTAAGTGGAATATTTATTTAATGCTCTTTCATGACTCTTATTTCGGTAACTACCAATCTAAACATTCATTTGAAAACAAATCCATTTCAATGGCTCAACCATATAAACTATCAACCCAGCGATAATTCAAAGTCCAGAATCTAAACAATTGGGTTTTCATCTACACTGGAAATGCACAAAAGGACTGATATTCTATCCAGAATAAAATACCACAGCACCTTATGGCCTCTAAAGAAAGAATTGTCTTCAGATTTGTATAATCAGATGGCACTAGAACTCATATCATGACAGGTATGATACCTCTTAGACACGACTAGAAGTGATGTGAAATCTCCAACGATATGATTAATTCCGGTAGGGATCCTAAGCTAGTGTATAATTCGGTACAAGGGACAACTGTAATGCAGAAAAAAAGAATTGGCAAATGTAAGTTGAATAGTTTCTCAGAACTTTCATCTATCCAGTATGAGTGTATGTAACGATTCGGGTGCTGAATGCTGAAACGCATTTTTTGGTAATGGTATGGCAAACAGTCGTATTACAAATCAAACCAAACGTAAATGTAAAAATGGGCACCGACATACTACCAAAGTCAACACTGGTGTAAAATTGTGATTCACTCCAAACGAGAAAACTGCCGGTATACTGTATACTATGGAAATTGTGTTGGTGTCGATGAAATTGAAGTTGTTGATATTGATTTAGCATAATTGAAGACGACACGATATTTAACATGCTGATTTTATGTATGTATAGATTATTATTTTTATTGAAATATTTTTTTCTTTAGCTTCATCGTTCCTTTTTTTTGCCTGCGCGGATCAGAACAAGCAAACGTGTACACATTTAAAAAACGTTCGAATAATCCTACGCGTCATAAATAAGGTTCAGACCAGAACGTATTTTCTCACTTCCTCGACTCTGGCACCAGGAACGTGTTAAATTTTACGTTGGATTTAGCATATATTATTTGGACTTGGAGGCCAGACACCTTAAATTCCTACCTCAAATCAATATTTCCATATTCAGTGTATACATTAAAAAAAGAAATTAATTACAGAGATGAGGTCTCGTTTTAACACTTAAGTGGTCAAGGTCTTCCGCATGCCCGTTGGTGGTCAAGGGGGGTCCATATGGACCCCGACCTAAAAGATGCATTTCCCATTTCAATAAAACTCACATGTCAAGACAACAAAGAAAGATTGGAAACTATTATTCGCCCATGAAATTAGGGAGAAACATTGATTGTCATGAGGGCCAATTTTCAACAAAAAGAGGCCATTTTGTTTTTGAATTTTCTCCAACATTATACACTTAAAATTTTGACCCCCCTTGACCATTTAAGTGTTAAGGAAGACTACTTTGAGGTTGCAGCAAACGTCTCCTAAAACAAAGATATGCATGGTGATAACACCCTGAGAGTACACATTCATGATGCAAAGAAGCAAATAACATTGTGTTTCAAGACAAGTCATAAGAAGATGATTATTTAAACTCGATTGTAAACTTTTCATTGATTTTAAAACTTTATTTTTTGCTATCGAGAAAATAATTTGTTCTATCCACAAATATGGATATTTTTATTTCGCCATCAATTTTGAATTGGTGTTTGACAACTACTTTATCATGTACGCAACGTGTTTTTATCTGCAAAATACAATTGTATTGAGAAAAAAGAATAGAAAATCTGAGAAATTTCAGGTGCATGCTATCTGAAAAAAAAATCTTAGAGCATGTCTCCATTTCAATGACCATTTATGACTCAAATGAACACACGTCAAGATAGCATAGCTGCCCTCTGTTATGGAGCATGTGGTGCCTAGATCGAGTAAAATCTACAAAGAGGCTAAATGAGGAGTAACCAAGTACCTATTAGCTTATATCAATGTAATGCAATGAATGCTAGGCTTTGATAATATAAGAGTCTTTTCTGGAAGACAACACCATGGCGCCATCTTAATGATAAAGCATGGCCTTAACAAGTCACTTGAATTGACCGCGCTATTTATATCACGAGCAGGTTAACTGCATTTGGAATTGTATATGCAATAGGTTAATGCGGAAATGAGGTCCCAGTGGCTCACCCGAAGATCGGCACAGGGTATCGATAATACATCGTGCTGTTGCTGATGTAACTTTTTTTAATTGGCTATACGGACGTAGGACGTAGGACGAAAAGAATGTTCAGCTGACTCAGCTTGTACGACACACTTAGAATACCTATAAAATAACAATTTGAAGTGCATGTTCATGTATTCAGCAGTTCCTAACCCTAACCAAACCCTAAGCTTTTATGCTAAACCGGGCCAACGAGTTGTAGGCCCTAATCCTAACCCTAAACCCTAACTATATACCTTAACGCAACACTAACCCTAACACTCACCCGGTACCCTAACCCTTACACTAACCCAAACCGTAACCTACCACTGACCTATAAAAGTGTTGTAACCTTCATCATAAAAGGGGGCATTTACACTAATCCGTAACGTGGGAGTCAACTCTAATGGCATAATGCATAAGCTGTTATGCGACTAGTCTTTGGCAATAACAGGGTGTTAATAACCGGTCCAATATGCTATTCGTACTTTCATGTATACCTATGCATGTAATGTATGCTCCGAACTCGGCTACTTCGCTAAACGGACATGGACACTCATTTTAATCATAAATGGCAGATTTCGGCGTTACAGGATCGTATTTACTTCTACCATTTACATGCACGCTTATTCCAAAATTTCAAAACCTGATTTTGTAATTATTTTTTATTGTATTCTGGTCCAGAATGCATATCTAATTCCTAAACACGTGCACAGCATGTACATCAACAGCACGTTCCTTTCCACTTCCTTCTCATCTGCCGTATGTCCGGGTACTTCGGCATTGCCCAAAGGGAGGGAAATTCGGCACCCAGTATTTCAGCATCCGGGTGTTTTGGCACAACACCCTCGTCTAAGATTTGTGTCCAGACGTTGCAGAACATACTCTATTGAGAGGGCAGGTGGTTTAAATTCGATATGAACCTTGCTAAAGCTAAAACTACAAATCCAGATTATTAAGGTGGTACTTTTCACCTGCCATGGCTGTCGTAGCTTTTGATATGATAAGCATGAATTGGGTTCATGTTCTTAGGTTATAGAGTTTGTTTGACGACACTCTTTTTAAAAACCTGAACCAGTTATTGGTGTATTAAAACTAACCACACACTATATCCCTATGAGACATTGCGATAGAAAGAAATAGTAAATGCCCAGAAGGAACTTTGATTGCACCGAATATTTCAGCATATCGTGTTACAGTATCAAGTAATGGCGAACGATTTCAACTACTGAACAGGAGTGCTGTATGTGTGCAAACTGTCCTTCCCAAGTACGTTGTTTACTCATGAAAAACACCTGACAAAAATTCCATTTCAGGTATCGCATAAGAGCTAAGTAATTGGGGTCCTAAAGAGGTCAAAGTATAGTGCCTGCCACAATTGGGTACTCTTCTTATTTTTCCTGACTAAAACACAGCAATTTGATTTTTAATTTCCTTCTGCACTTGAGGTATACGCAACCTCTTGGCGATGACAACCGCCTGATAATTACCACGTCGGCAAGATTCGCAGACTGCTGTCTATTTTTAACACGCTCGGTCGATCGGTGGGCCCTAAATTGCTAACGTATTGAAATTCTCAAGCTCCGTGAGGGAAAAGGTGTGAATTTTACCGTGGAGGAGCTAGGGGTGCTATTATATTGATATAAAGCAATACGTGTCGTGTCAACCAAGCAAAGATGACTTCCCTTGGTTTGGCACACGACTTCAAAATTATCCTGGACGTACATTCCAGCAACGCACAGGGCGCGAGGCGGTGTGACTGAGACCACGGAGGTCAAGAAATAAGCCTTCCAGAGAGTGCTATCTCACGTGTCTCTGTCAATGTCGAATCCATTATTGCGCACAGGGAATGCGTGACCATTCCTCGCACAAAACTTGATCAATACAACCCACACAGATGAAATAACAGGTGGCCCTGAAATTGTCAACATCACAAGGGTTTTCTTAAGAGTTACTTATTCTCTGTATTTCGTTAACCACTCACTTGTTGGTAAAAGGGTGCGACATGCATTGTGTTTTATTTTTGTAGAGGAATAACAATAAATTCGAAATCTGGTTTTGTTCGTAGATATTTTGCATCTTAAATGACATGAATTTGAGTGTCAAGAATCCCAAACAAGGACATAATTTTTTTTATTCATTTCCTCGCAAATTGCGTTATTTGTTAATTTTAACATGCAATGCCTCCTGTTCTCAAAGAGAAAATGTTTTCATTTTATCGGTCTCGGATGTGGCTTCAGAGTTCAATTTTTTTTAATCTAAATCTGAAATTACATAAATTGATTGGTTTTGACACGGTTCTTTGCGGCTGGTGGTTGCAAAGTCATTTGCTTGGATTGTGTAGCTGAATGAAAAACAAAATACATTTGTTCAAAATGGATGCATTATAATTTCTTCTTAAGAATAAGAAGATGTTTATACTGTTCATATTGTTACGATATCCCTGTGAATATTTATTTTTTCTTCATATGCCGTATAATTATCATGAAGAATTTATGGCAACCAGTATTTCTATCCGTTGCTATGCTCCTTATACCATCTCCCTATGTATTCACTTCACTATTTATTCACTTCAATATGTTAAGTAATTTTGCCTTTAATAAAGTACTTTTTGCCTACGGAAACATCAATATAGATATCCATTGAAAGTGTTTTTTATATATATACCAGTCGCAATGTAGTCTTTCTCGTAACTAAAATTGGCAAGAAGTTGCAGTCGATAATTTACATGGCTGTCAACCAGTATATTTATCCGTTTCTAGGGAACAACATGTCCTACGTAATGCACGACTAGTACGCGCTTACAAGTACTAATCCATTATGGTGCTTTCAAAACTATACCGTTTTTAGGTGCGAATTGGCTTGGTGACATTTTACTAACATTTCCGACGTAGCCGCAGGGAGTGCAATCCTCACAGGAAATGTTGCACCAATCTTGTGTAGCTTATTATCCCATGATCAATGCATAATTTATCTAACCTTACATTTTCCGACATTTAAATTTAATATTTGAAATGTAGCGGTATTCCCACAACAGAAGAACAAATACAATTTATGTTTCTTTTGCTTGTGGACTATTCTTCATTTGCATAAATTATTATTCATATCTTTGACGGAATAAACCGCAAACAAAGGGATACGTTGGGGGAGAGAATTTCGCCCTAACGTCGATTTGTGTGCATAACAAAAGATAATTTTCGGGTTCAGCAATTTCATGTTCACGAATATTGCGTTCGGTAATACCATTTGTAGTCCAGTTAATTCAAACAGTGTTCAGAACCTTTGTTTTATTTTTCTGAAGTTCCCGAAATAGATATTATTGAAATCAGACATGATTTCTAAAGCAAAATTTAACTAAATTATAATATTTAACTATGTGAATTACAGTAAATAAAAAGTATTTAAAAGGGATTATTGTATCACAGTAAACCGCCAACAGGTTCATGATATATTTATTAGTTTAATTGAACATTTGGAATCAAAGCGCTTAACAATTGAAATATGTCAGTAGTATCTCATCCTAACCTGAACTGCTTACCCGCTTGCCCATGTCTATCCTGCGTTAAAACCCCTCCAGCTGATAGTGTGTACTTTATCTTGGTCTCCGCAGAATACGACGCATATGGCATCATACATTCTTCAATACGGATGATTAATTACGTAAAACTCGTGGGATCACTAATATGATCTCGGCAGAATTCGGCATTCATATCAAACAAAACGGAGACGCGTTTGGTTGATTGAAGAAGCCCATGTAGAAAAGAAATAATATTAAGCAGAGATATTGATCAGACGATGGCTATTAGAAACATACTTTGCTGATTGCGTCCAGTTCATTGACCTAAGGGTGGCTTCATATTCAAGTCATAGACCAACCCAGGTTGACTGAAGGCGTTCTATATGTCAACCTGCAAGTGGTTGAGCAGCATGTCAACCACGTGTTGACTAGTTGAACGCACAAAATGAAATATGTGATAAATGGGTAATGATAATTTTCAAATTAAAAAAAAGAAGCGTGGAGCAACATTGAATAATGTTAAACCGTAATCTAGTATTGAGATTTATTCCGTAAGAGAGTAGAAAAGAGGATTATTCATATTTCAGGTCATCTATAACGGAATAAACCGTATTCTAGTATTGAGATTTATTCCGTAAGAGAGTAGAAAAGAGGATTATTCATATTTCAGGTCATCTATAACGGAATAAACCGTAATCTAGTATTGAGGTTTATTCCGTAAAACAGCAGAAAAGAGGATTCACTCACATTTCAAGGTCACATATAACGGAATAAACCGTAATCTAGTATTGAGGTTTATTCCGTAAAACAGCAGAAAAGAGGATTCACTCACATTTCAAGGTCACATATAACGGAATAAACCGTATTCTAGTATTGAGGTTTATTCCGTAAAAAAGTAGAAAAGAGAATTACTAGGCCTGCGGCGCAAAATAGTTGGCTAAGCGATCTTTATAGGCTGCGGCGCAATCTAGTTGGCTAAGCGATCTTTATAGGCCTGCGGCGCAAAATAGTTGGCTAAGCGATCTTTATAGGCCTGCGGCGCAAAATAGTTGGCTAAGCGATCTTTATAGGCCTGCGGCGCAAAATAGTTGGCTAAGCGATCTTTATAGGCCTGCGGCGCAAAATAGTTGGCTAAGCGATCTTTATAGGCCTGCGGCGCAACCTTGTTAAAACTTTTACCCCATAATTTCCCTCCTTCTTCAAGCCCTGCCCTCTTTAAGGGGCTATCGGTCTGCGACGCAACCGAGTTATATATAAAAAAATATTAGATTAGTAAAATATTAGATTAGTAAATTTATTGGCCTGCGGCGCTAGACAGTTATCTAATCAAAATAAAAAAGCAGAAAATATTAAGCAGAGATAGTGATCAGACGATGGCTATTAGAAACATACTTTGCTGATTGCGTCCAGTTCATTGACCTAAGGGTGGCTTCATATTCAAGTCATAGACCAACCCAGGTTGACTGAAGGCGTTCTATATGTCAACCTGCAAGTGGTTGAGCAGCATGTCAACCACGTGTTGACTAGTTGAACGCACAAAATGAAATATGTGATAAATGGGTAATGATAATTTTCAAATTAAAAAAAAGAAGCGTGGAGCAACATTGAATAATGTTAAACCGTAATCTAGTATTGAGATTTATTCCGTAAGAGAGTAGAAAAGAGGATTATTCATATTTCAGGTCATCTATAACGGAATAAACCGTATTCTAGTATTGAGATTTATTCCGTAAGAGAGTAGAAAAGAGGATTATTCATATTTCAGGTCATCTATAACGGAATAAACCGTAATCTAGTATTGAGGTTTATTCCGTAAAACAGCAGAAAAGAGGATTCACTCACATTTCAAGGTCACATATAACGGAATAAACCGTAATCTAGTATTGAGGTTTATTCCGTAAAAAAGTAGAAAAGAGAATTACTAGGCCTGCGGCGCAAAATAGTTGGCTAAGCGATCTTTATAGGCCTGCGGCGCAATCTAGTTGGCTAAGCGATCTTTATAGGCCTGCGGCGCAATCTAGTTGGCTAAGCGATCTTTATAGGCCTGCGGCGCAAAACAGTTGGCTAAGCGATCTTTATAGGCCTGCGGCGCAAAACAGTTGGCTAAGCGATCTTTATAGGCCTGCGGCGCAAAACAGTTAGCTAAGCGACTTTATAGGCCTGCGGCGCAACCTTGTTAAAACTTTTACCCCATAATTTCCTCCTTCTTCAAGCCCTGCCCTCTTTAAGGGGCTATCGGTCTGCGACGCAACCGAGTTATATATAAAAAAATATTAGATTAGTAAAATATTAGATTAGTAAATTTATTGGCCTGCGGCGCTAGACAGTTATCTAATCAAAATAAAAAAGCAGAGAAAATATTAAGCAGAGATATTGATCAGACGATGGCTATTAGAAACATACTTTGCTGATTGCGTCCAGTTCATTGACCTAAGGGTGGCTTCATATTCAAGTCATAGACCAACCCAGGTTGACTGAAGGCGTTCTATATGTCAACCTGCAAGTGGTTGAGCAGCATGTCAACCACGTGTTGACTAGTTGAACGCACAAAATGAAATATGTGATAAATGGGTAATGATAATTTTCAAATTAAAAAAAAAGAAGCGTGGAGCAACATTGAAGTGTCCAAAGTCACAACCACAGGTCAGATTTCCAAAGCTTCTTGTTGACGAGTAAAATGCACAACTATTATGGTGGATCACCGACCGAAATAGTTCATTGCGAATGCTTTTAAGAAAATAATATAAACCACAACATATATAGCTCTTCTGTATTGCACTGTACTGCACTGTACCTACTCTGCTATATATAATTTCTTACTTTTAAAGGGTGTAAGTACAGATGGAATCAAGCATTGGACAGTCGGCGGTGGTCGAAATCATACCGTAGATCAACTTTTAAAAATATCTGGTGCTGGATTTACTTGCACAATAGTAAAATACACGATAATTATGTATGAATAAGGGTAGGTAATGGTTAGCATCGAATTAAAAATATGGACCGATTCACAGGCACACTGATGGTCAACTCCCAAAGTATACGCCTCCTGTTAAAGCACATCAATTCGAAGTATTTCACCTACACTACACTGTACAAGTACCGGATATATGCCTTTGAGTCAAAGTTATAAGACTTTGTTATGAACTATTTCATAATGCAAACAAATGAACTTTGCTGTTTTTGTGGCAGCATTATCTGGAGAGAGACACTTTGGAAATGCAATGTTTGACAACCAGCTGGTACGTAAGATGTAATTGAGACGAAATGGTAAATGGCAACATCGCTTCCTGGATTAGTTGGTGTGAGACAGGGTGAGCTTCAATCCCAATCTCTTCGTTGAATTTGTAATAAAAGGAGTACAAAATCTAGGCTCTGGAATTTGAAATGAGGGAGATTAAAAAAATCATCAACATCTGACATGCTGATGACACAACTGTGATTGAAATGGTCTTTGAAAGGATAAGGTTTTGATTGAAAGCCCTTGGAGAAAAGCAAGATATGCTGTATGAGATTCATCTTAAACAAAAAAATCATCTCAAATACAATGCAAAATCATTCCAGATGACCTACAAGAATCACCACTAACCTGACGACCATTGGCACAATGTTAGTAGTAATGTTCCATCAGTTGAGGAGGATAACAAGAGGAGGAGAACAAGAGAACTACATCTGTTTGCATCTGTTAGACTTATAGAGTACCATCAGGGTCCCTCATGACATCACCAAGACTTATTCCGGTACACCAGTCCGTAAAATTTTCCTACTTCACACATCAGCTGGACTGAGTATTGTCCAAGTCGGACTGCCTAATAAGGTTTTGAATGGAGATTTCCTCAGTCCACCCTAGGATTTAACCTCGCAGACCTCGCGGACAGTGTCTTAACATTACGAACACGAAACAGGAGTAGTTTCCAGAATCATCTGAAAATGACCTAGCACATTTTGTCCAAATGCCATAACACATGCTACTATACCAAACCAAGATGCCAGATTTCATTAGGTGTCAGCGCTCAAGCCAAAGGACATAGCATTGATCTTCCACCATACCTATGACTGCAGAACCAAATGATAATTCACTTGTACTATAGCAAATGAACACCCCATCCTATGCATCTATATAAGTCAAGTACGTCACATAACTATTCGGGAATGGCTTACTTAGTTCTGCATTGAAAGTTAGGATGATTACCAATAAAAAATATAGGGCAATCCGCGGTGTTAAGACAAACTGAGATTAAAATTTTTCCAAACACCTCTTATGAGTTTAACGTACAAAAGAAAATATAAGATAAATTGCAAGGCCGGTTAGCTTAACAGTAACGCTTAAAAATGGCAACACAAGGAAGTTTGAATACACGTATACCTATAAATGTCTCCTGTCGGAACCTTTAAAAACCCCCTTTGAAATCAAAATAATACTAAAAAAAAAATATTAATATAAATAAAATGTATTCCAAAATCTGGGCCAATAATTTGCACACAAGCAGGCTACATTGGATCATGTAGACATGTGGTAATTGGCTTGGACAGCTTATGAAGTCTTTATCCTGGTTACTCACTTCGTTTACGCTTTGCCGTAATCCGACTAATTGCTCCCAGTTAAAGTATTCGAAGTTGGCATCAGTAGGGTGGGTACATTTCTAAAAGGGGTTCAGGTTTATTGATTCCTTCAAATTACTCGATCCGTGTCAAGTGAGTGCTAATAATTCCCATCTACTGATCGAAGCAATCCAGAACAGCTACTTGGCAAATTTCCAACCGTGCTATTTCCGACCAATTTTTGAATAATCTATTGTCTTGGCCCCTGACTACAATTTATCAATTAGATTATTTCGGCAAAATATATCTTTCCTCTATTAATACCGTGTTAAAGTGTTACTTTTCTGCTACGTTGCATTAACAAAAACAATATCTTTGATGTAATTAGTAGCGCACTACATAGGGCAGCAGTAGGCAGCTGTAATGCAGCCAACGGAGGTTTTTTATTTACATTCATAATGTTGTGTGCAGTGAGGGTTACGAATTATCTACAGTCTTCTGCCGTCATCGTCTAGCAAATTACAAGCCCGTACCTAATGTCTACATACCGATACGACGCCTCGGTAATAATAGAGGTCAACCTATATAGTCACACTAGCAACTGGGAGCTTTCTCTATTTTCAACACGGTAAAACAAAATATACAAGTGTAAATTCGCGATGCTTAATAGCTAGACTTGTATTTGTCAGCTTTTAAGTCTCATTACAAAGTCGCGGGTTTGCATTACCTCTCCTCTGTTGCCGCAGCTAGCCAAATAAAACCCTTTTACATCCATATAAAGCAACCTCCTTGTTTGTCATACGGGTTGTAGACCCCGTTAATGTCGCATAGTCCTTCAATCCTCATATGGTTTTGGCTTGCATTTTGTATTTATTAACCTAATGTGTTTTTTTTCTTCCTGGGGGTAATGTGTATGTAGCCTAATGTGTTTGTGTTCAATAACACTTCGAGTCGCGTGGCAATCAAACGTTTAAGCATTTGGGTTGTCCACTCGTGTTATTAAATAGAAAGAGAAAGGGTTGTTGGTAAAACAGAACTGAAGTGTGATGATGTTTTAAAAATGCCGATCACATTAAGGTTTTTCCTTCTCCTCTGTGCTTTTCCTCTCATAATATCCTCCTTTGTTCCTTCTCGTAACTTCAATTTACCACCCAGTAATACCACTCAACCATTTCCTCCTTCCTCTCGTTTTCTGTCTTTTTTTTTTTTATTTCTATTAAATCTCACTAATAATTCAATCTTTTTTCCTGTTTTTTTTTCTCTCCCCTCTCTCTTTCTCGTCCACTTCCCTATCGTTTTTTTCTCTGTTTCAATATCTACTCTGCATCTCTTCAATTCAATTATTATGCAAAGCAAAATTCCGGAACTGTCGAAAGTTATTGCAAACAGCGATAACGACTTGTATAACTCCCTTGGGTTTTTCTCGTTTTGTCGTGTACTGATTCGGTCAGGTAGAATTTGTTTGAATGTATCCAATTCAATTCAAAGAGAATTTGATTAAATCAAAACCTGGTTGAGACTTCACACTATGTTAAAATATTGCAAAATGAAGGTGATTTTCCTTGTTTTAACTTCTCTCAAATCGCTTTTTTGTGAATGACAATTCTTTGACTTTAAGTGGTAGGCATGCGTTAAAAGTCGTTTGTACATGGCGGAGGTGCCAATATTTATTTCCAATCTTACATCACAATCATAACGAAATGGTAAGATTTATTAAAAAAAAAAAAAAAAAGAATATCATAGCGTTTACAAGGTGACGCAACCCTTACAGTACATAATTTTGCTAAAATAAATTGTCTAAACTTATTAAAATCAGTTCTACGCTTGTTCTCTCACGTTGTGTGTGGCACATTTTTCGTGAAAATGAATGAAATGTCATATCCTTTTTTTCCACTGAATATCAGCGACCAAGAGATGTACACCACGTTCCAAGACTCCAGCAAATCATGGTGCTATTGGTAAGTAAATCCTCCCGTTATGAATAGGGTGAATAGGGCAACGGACTCCAGATTCTCTGGGACTGCAAAACCATTGTTATTGTGCATGACGTAAAAAGCTTTTGAATTGTTTTCACCGCCCGGTTTAGATTGAGCTACAGCCTCATTCACGAAGAAAATAAAACTCAAACTTCTGCTGGGAGTTTAATAACTTTGATCGTATATTTCATCATTTATTCAAAAAGAAAACGAAGATGGGCAAAAATCATGAACGAAGTTTAATTGGCAAGCTGACCTAACAACTTGGTGCAGAACCAACACCCATAACTTAATCACATTAATATTGGACCTCTTTTCTATTCAATTAAAAGTTTAATCGGCACCGGTTCACCTGCATTTCATATAGATGAATGATTTTCGATTTCTGCTATGAAAGCAATAAATTACATAGGAATGGGGTTACGCGGCAAGTTAGGGTTTGGTTCTGCACAAAGATGTTAGGTCAATTTGCCAATAAAATGAGCTTTGTTCACCTTCGTCTCTCTTTCGAATAAAGGATGAAGTATACGCGTCAAAGAAAATGAACACACAGTAGAACTCTAACTTATTTATCGTGAAAGAGGACGGGTAATTTGTGTTCACGTCATGAAAATAGCTTAATCTAAATCGGATGATGGTATAGAACCTGCCAATTTTTCAGTTGCATGTATAATAAAAAATGGCTCTGCAGTTCAAGATGGAAAAGGGAATATGGGAAGTGTTTGGTCTTCCACATACATACCGAGGTGGATTTACTTATCAATAGCCCCCATTATTTGCTGGATGGAGTCAATGAATCATCGGTGTACATCCGTAGTCACTGATATTCAGTGCATAAATTGAGATGACATTTAATTCATTTCTCGAGAATGTGCACATACTAGAAGTGAGAACACACCGTAGAAACTGTTCTATAATTTTAGGAAAATTATTTCGGAAGAATATGTACTTCACCAGGGTTGGCCACCTTGGTCCTTATCTCGAGCATCCTTTTTCGCTTTTCCTCATGGCCTAATAGTAACCAGTGTCCGTTCCCATTTAAGTCAGGTAAAATAATCAGTATTATAACTGCGTTTATGGAAATATGATACAGTAACCCGCTAAGAGTTGAATGTCGTTTTTGTATTGCTACATCATATTTAGGCTGCCCTGGCAATTTTATCTTAATAACATCGGTGAGAGTATCAGGCAGATTTTTATTAGCAGATAATACAAACGCTACTTTGTATCACATGAGGCCCCAATTGTGCGGGCCGGTCCCTCAGCGATGTCGGGCGAGGACAAGTGGGCTTCGCAAATGTCAGCGCGGAATCCCACAGCCATTCAGTGCTCGCTTGGGTTCCCGCGTACTGCGGTGTTTGCACGCCAATTTCCACCTGGGTCACAAAATGGTTAGGGTGCATAACGGTAGTTCGGTGGTAAAAATCCCCACCCACCTCCCATTTGTGACGTGGTACTCTGTGTCTGATCCTGGTTGCAGTTCAGTAACACCTTGCTTGACTGTGTGGGGAGGTGCCCTCAGCTGGCTGTGCCTTGGGATTCTGATTCACCTCCGGGTCAGGGCGTATGTGAGGGGGGGGGGGCTCCCGCCCCTTTTATAACGTCCAATGCCGCCTGATAGTGAAGGCCCTCCACCCTGGGGGCCAAACAGACTTGTTGGCTTGGGGACCACCGGCTCGCTATTCACTTGGGGCAGTCTATTCAAATGGGTCTTGGGTATACTGTAATCTAGTGCTTTCAGTTACTTATTTTAGTGGGATGACCAGCACGGTAACCTGCTGGTGCCAGCCCACTACGATGCATATATAAGCAGATATGACTGTAAAGTGTTATTGCTAGCTTTCTAATGCATAATGTATCATGTTTTGTATATTGTAAGCGCTGTGGCTTCTCGTATTAATAAAACTATCCCCACCCTAGCCCAACCGCACTACTCGCATTTGCGTGCAATCCCTGTGTTGTTGCGAATTGGGGAGTTCTGGGAACACGGTATGAACAATTGCACATAGCCACCTTGAACATCATTTATGGCGTTTTAAGTTGTCCCTGTACAATGCAATGCAAACATTTAAGAGTGGTTTATTACAAAATTACATAAAAGCAAAAATCTTTAAAAAAAACAAGGGGTTTTCACTCCCGTTTGGTGCCAAGGGGGGTTCCATGGGCCCCCCCCCCCAGGAACCACTTTCCCGAGGAATTTTGCACGAACTTATACCACATGTGAAGGAGCATATAACCCCAAATCAGCAGATAAAAGTGTTTTTTTTTTTTTTTTTGTCTGCAAATTAGGGGCAAAAAACATTGTTTTCAAAAAAAGGCAAAAATATTCTCAGATTGACGTCCGTTAGTGCCAAGGGGGGTCCATGAGACCACCACTATTATTAACTCATTAACGGCTTGACCGATTTTAATTATTGGATGAAAAGAAGCCATTTAGAAGTCCGACAATAACAAACAATTTTGGCCAAAAATCCCACGCATAAAGCGGCAGCGCGCAAAAAACATTTTGGGGTCCTTTAGTAACCCCCCCCCCCCCTTGCACGTAAGTGTTAGTTTACACACAAACTGTTTTGGTTTAGTTATTTCATGTGAGGGTTAACACATCTGACAGCAATACAAATTATGTAAAAATGAGGGCGCCCTATATTCAAAATGTGCCATCGTCCACTAAAAGGGGTTGATCCGCATCGTTCAATATCCAATATATTAACACACGTTTTAGAAGTGGTAGGAAAATAAGTTTAGCCCACATGTAGGTTTTGTATACTCTGGAATTTGATGACTAATGATAACACATATTCCATTATAAGTACGAACGCAAAATACCCACGCATCCACGGATACTAATATCCAATAATGTTAAACACAAATATCAAGATTAACAGGTTTGTCTTAACAAGACAAAAGTAAGAAAAGGGTTCCACAATCGGCCCTTCTAAGCATGCTAAGGGAAAAACATCTATCTTATAAGGAATAACAACAAGTACAAGAAACTTTGTTTCTGTAGCACATCATTTTGGTTGCAAAATAACATCTCTATCGTCAGTTGACACCGTCGTAATCACCTTATCAATCCTAGACTACAGAAAAAATAGTACCTCACAGATGCACGGTCAGTGATGTATTGCAACGTCGAAATAATTCAGGGGAACGATAGGTGGCAATATTGAAGCGATAAATTAATGATTTGATTTGCCGCTTGTAAATTAAATTCTACCTTATCTGTTTGGAACCCTGCATTTTCCTCTGCAACACGCTATAGATTCTAGAGTGATATTACACAATGGCATACATTTTGTGAGATAAATATGACACGAGCGAAATTTTCATAATAGATTTTGCTCTTGCCGAAGTCTTTGGTTGATATCAAACAGTGTTACCAGTTTTTATAAGTTGAATTACATACGGATTTGGTAATTTTTCAAGCACTGAAAACCCCTCTACGTAAGCGACAGACTTACAAATGTCGATTACATTATTCCTAAGCAATCTCTCAAGCATATGTCATTTCCCGTTCAGTAACACTTTGGAAGATGAAACGGTCGGTTAAGGATTAAACAATCTTACTATGATTTCATCCAACACAACAAGCAAACAAACAGACGGACAAACAAAAAACGTGCCGATTCAAGACTGTACATATTGGGACATATTGTACTTCAATTTGATATTGATTCCAAATATATAGATATCTTTTAATTTTGAGATCTCTCTCGGTGAAAGAAATTTTGCTTAATCAAAGTGACTCCAGTACGCAAAGTTTTAACATGCTCAAAAGTTGGATTACCGTCATCTCTAGCAGTGTCCCTTTTGACTCTGGTACGTTATATTTTTTTTTTCTCTTCAATTCTTCATTTCCTCTCCAATTATCATCTAGAGAATATGTCCTATATTTCTTTTCTTAAAACAATAACAAAAAAGTCGTGACGCAAATAGGTATGTAAATGTTGTTATGCATATTTCAACAAGGATGATATCAGAAACCCTTCCAGTTGCACCTGTCAACGTTGATTTTGAAGAAGGTACCTCAGATTCGTTTGACTCATTCCATCATCTTGGCGAGATTTACAATATATCATTACAAATATGGTTTTGCTTCTGTGCATATATAACAAACGTTTGGCAGATATCATTTAAAATAGCCCCAAAATAGTCAAATTTCAGAATAAATAACAACAGAAGTGGCAAGTGAATGAGATGAGATAACCGACGCATTTGTAAATTATTTTGCTATGTAAGCAGTAATTTTTCTTTACCATGTTTTATTGACAACCAAACATTCTTGTCAATACTTGGCAGATGAAATTCAACAATCGTTTCAAATTACTCTTTTGTTGTAGTAGTACTTGCATAATGTCTATAAACAAAAAAACAATCATTGCTCCAGGGTACAACGGACACTCACTCTATGTTTTGCTAATATACAACAAAAATATTTCAAGCGGGAATTATGTTCTTCTGAAGCGAGGCTAAATATAATGAAGCAGACGCCTGAAAAATAAAACGAGAAATTAAGCCCAAAAAATTCCCGTAGCTAATTATTCAGGTATAGGTTGCTGACGGACATTGATATTTTTGTCTGTATATGTGTCTATTTTATAACTCATGCGATGTGTAAATTTAACTCGTGAACGACCATTAACGGCTGCTTTATTTGGCGATACTTTGCAAGGGATTGTATACCTTTCTGTGTCAGGTGTTTGTATTGGCTATTGTTTCGTCTGTGTTATCTGTAGTTGTGAAGGTTAAGCCCGGGCGTTGGATACGTCATTCAATATGAGGCCCTGGGCAAACCGTCCATGTCAAGTTCCAATAATTTCTACACGACGTATGTACTGATTCCAGTTGAAAATTAATGTGTTCAATTTCATGAGACTGCATGAGAGCGTCTTTTGGTTTTTAATGCTCAAAGGTATGTCGTGAAATATTTATGAAGACACAAAGACGGCGATGTAGGTATTCTAATTTTGCTTCTCGTGCTTAGAGTCAGACATCCCAAGTAAACAAATACAACGGAGCTTCTGTCATTCTAAGTATAGTGCAATGCAGCTAGGAAGGTATAGGTGAAAAACGTTATTGTTATTTTGATTTCTTCCTTATGCTTATGTGTCGCTGAGGACAAAATAATCCAACAATATTCAGCTTCATCACTATTGAACGGCTTAAAGAAGAAGACACTCTCTGATTGAACCATCTAAATTAAACTCAAATAAAAATCTGCTATGCGCGCTTGGAATATTGACGCTCAGTGCGTACCAGCACACTCGGACAAATTAAAAGGTTTGAAATCTGGAGTGTGTGTAAGTTTCACTCTACGATCACTAAATTCTAATGCAAACATAGGTAAAGGACATATTAATATAAACATCTGTCAGAGCAGAGAAGATCGGCGAGACATGTACCTAATATATTTCACAGTCAATCACAGTACATTCTGTCAGAAAATGTAATATACATGTATATTCGGAGCACGGCCTTATTTAGAATACATTTAAGGGCGTATTTCCGCGTTAAAGAACTGTTTTTTGTTTGTAAATAAATCTTCAGTCTTCTCTTTTTTCAACTATTCAGTAAAGTTTAATACTTTCCAGTTATTGTATGGATTTTTTTTTTTTTTTTTGCTTTGAGGGACTTATTTTCCCACATTCATTCTATTTGATTGGGGAATTACAACGCCAAACTCCTTTTACGTGAGGTTTGTTGTGCTGTGACAATACGAAAGCTTTCAAAAGAAGATTGGGGTTGTGATTATTTTGTACAGAACAGCGGAAAACTAGAAAATATCCTATTCGAATTCCATAGAAATACATCACTAAAATATATAACCCCGGTATTTACACTTGAAGCAGGTGCGATTTCACCAGGAGAATATTTATTTCTCAAATCACATTCCAGGATTGCAATCCATTCACCTGTAGAGAGACACCACAAAAATGCTAATAAAACAGGTGTCATAATGTAAGCGTGGTATTTCGCTGAAGAACTTTATTAAAGGGAGTTTTTATCTGTGGAACTGGAATGTCTCTACCTGATATAGTCCATGGTTATTGAATCTTTTGATAACGATTTGTTTACGATACTCCACGGTTTATTTCAGACCAGTCAAATGCAATTTGCATATACAATCTATTGTTGAAATCTCACTCGACGTTAAGTTGAGAGTTACCATGTTCTGCACCCGGTGGCTTCTGCCTATTCAAATATTCTCTTACAATTCAGCGCGGATTTAAAATCGTTCATTATGTTAGTTCCATTTCCTCTCGACTGAATAATGCAAAATCTCCAGTTCGCCCAGATTTCCCTTTTAACTGTCGTGTCACTTTTTCTGCATAGATTATTCTTTCACTAACTCCTTTATCATAATTGGCCTGAAATCAATACACCTAAGCGACCGAGGGTACACATGCCGGCGAGAGGCGTTGCTATAGAAATCATTATTACTCGAAAGGGAGAAAGTGGGCAAAGAAAATGTTGAGTATTTAATTTTAAATATATTAAGTTGTTATCAATCTTGACGTGGGATCCTAGCGTTCGAACTAAGTCTCGCATTTATTGATAATGCATTACAATGCTGATGTGGGTATTAAAATATTAATTACACTATTTAATGTTATTAATGCAATCGTCAATTCAACTTACCATAGAAACATCGAAGTGCATATACACCTTAGTTGGGGGGTTTTAGAAATGGTCGTCATCTCTACAAGGTGTACCTTTCGCATAATCTCCCCCATGCATTTGCAATTCCCAAAAATTTGCAATCATCACAATGACATTTTCGTGAGTAGATCCACGAAGCGGCAAATCATCTAACGATTAAACTTGGGGCCTCTAAGACTGTGCGTGATTAAATCAAAAGAATTACATGATACCTATAGCATTACACCGTTGGGCCCGTCGTCTTCCTGAGCCTTTTTGTAAAGATACTCTCCGTGATTTTCATACTGACATTTCCCATTATGACGTCATAGTTGAGGACAGTTTGAAAATACTGCATTAGGATGGAAATTGATATTTCGCGTTTTACTGACTCAAAAACATTACTTAATAGTACTAAATAACTCTGGGTGTATAAATAGTCATTTTTCATCACGTAGAGCCAAAACCGCATACAAATCGTACTAATTCCCTAACATTTTTGTTTGTTGAATTTCCCACCTATTCTAAATTACAGCACCGTGGTTAAAAGGGGCATTGGTGGACACACGTATTTACTATAACAACCAAATCGCAGAACGTAATCAATCAACTGAAATGCTGTGAATAATCCTTCCCGAGACATCTGGTGAACCATAAATACACACACACACATGTTGCTGGATTCACGAAATGCATCTTTTAATTAAGCACAGAGGGTAAACCTCGATTTTTTGTGTTATAGCTCTAAATGTTTGTGTTCGCTAAAACCAAGAAATGCCCTCTTTATTGTGAAGCCGGCAGAATGCTAAAGCCCCTGAATGATGCAAAAGAAAATTGGCTATTTGTTTCCAAAAGCTTTCCAATCTCTGGATCTTGCTATTACCATGGTGCATTAAGCTTTAAATATCGTTGTATTTTTAATCCCTCCTCCGCGCACTACTACTGCCTTTTTACTACAGCGTTTGGGGATTTTCCAAATCTCGGATCTTGGATAATTGCAAAGGGCCTTAAAGAACTATGTCAAGATTTTTTGTCAAGCTCATTTTGACTTACTTCATAAAATATTGTAATACATCACGAATTCCCTAAAATAATACAATTTGATGTAAAATTAACAAATAGAGGCCATTTTAATTTTGCTTTTTTGACATCGGAAGAAAAACGGGCGATTTTTCGCCACGCTTCATTGATCAAAAGCCCAATTTTGCTCTCCTCGTGACGTCAAAGGATGACCAAAAACAATCGTGTTGACATCGAATTGTTATTGCTGACCTGTAATATTGATGGATTAATGAAAGGATAATAAAATTTTTGAAATAAGTTTTTTTTTTTTTTTTTTTTTTTTTTTTTTTTTTTTTTTTTACTATAATTATTATTGAAGCACCACTGCTATATATGTCACAACGACGTAAATTATGGATGGTCCATCACTTTGACGTCACCATTTGCCTGCGTTGTGGATTGTCGGAATCGTTTTCGAGTAAGCTATTGGACGGAAAATTAAAGGGCAAAATAACACAATGTGACAATTTCCAACTTTATTTTGATTTATATGTAATCTACGTTAAACTTAGCTTTCCTCCATACCAATTTTCCAAATTATTACCCCCAGAATCTTTACATATTTCCTTAGCTTTAATATCGATGGGTTTGAAACAGAATTGGGATGGCAATACTGCATATTTCATTTCAAAAACTATTAAATATAGCTTCCAAAGTTAAAGTTCGGGAAGCCTTTTCACCCTACCAACATGCCTGGCTTAAAAAAGTTCAATTTTTTTTTCATTAGATAGTACTCTCAATGTGTTAAAGCTTTGACATTACTGCTCAATCGTTTAGATTGTGTCGTGTGAATGTCAGAAGTGGTAAGTGCAATTGCTGCAATGGTCAGAACAATCAAATATACTATTTTAACAATCTTTCCGTTAGTAGATCGGTGTCGCCTGAATAAACCATTGGGAGGTAGAAATACGGAGAGGGTTTAGCCTAACAGATGGCAGCGCACAGATGTATTAATACATGGTACCCATTGCCATAGAACTTCTTGCACTTACAACACGACGAGAATCATACCGTAAGAAAACAAGCAAAAATTTTGAGGATAACTCTGCTGGATTGTTTCTTTAAGCAGAGTAGATTCCATTTTCGTTCAATATTATTATTATTTGTCATGTTCAGCCTATGACAATGGGACGCAACCCGCCATCAAGAGAACATCCCCCTATCCACACACACACACATACTAAACAACGTGCGTCTGTTTAAAATAATCTGTTGTGCGAAAAACCAAATTTAAAATTTTACATACCATCCACACCATTTGTCACAAGAATGCTACGCTTAATGTCAAACCCGACGCAGCTATTGGCTCGGTCTCGAACCGAATGTTTTCGGTCGGGTTGAGAGATTTCGCTTCCCTGCCCATTTATCACATGCAAAGCCATTGAAATTACATTGGCTGTTTGCGTACTATTGGTTCCTCTTCGTGCACTGCTCAGACCTCAGACGGGCCGCTTTATCTCTACATTTGTCTTCCAATCCATGCTCCTCCTGTTGGTCGAGTACGAATCCCCCCTTGGCAATTCATGTTGGTCCCATGATGTAACCTTGTGGGATCGCCTGTTGACTGTGTTTGGCCTAAACGATTCTATTAGTGATTAGGGGGTCCCCACTGGGTCATTCCGTTTTTGTCTCATGATGTAGCTTTGTTGGACCGCCTGTTTGCTGTTTTTTGCCTGGTTGTATACAATAACATACATGTGCCATAGTGTGAGCTTTGAAAAAAAATATATAAGCTATTTGTCGTAACATACTATACTAGGTTCATGGATGTCGTAGAAAACCTGTATTATTTTATTCTACATTTTCCTCATAGTCCTGTGCGTGCACGACCTTTATTTTCTCTATGGTGTAGTAATATGGCGTGAGCTCTACTACAACTAGCTATATCGTAAATCGAACTCACCTGTTTCAAATCACCAATTAATTGTCCATAAAGTTTAATAATTCAGGACCAGTGCTGAAACAGAACAATTGCTCAAAATGGTTAATTTGGGGCGAATTAGTTACTATGATTTCAAACTTACCGATATGATGTTGAATAAATTTCAACAATAAGGTAATTTTTTCGTTGATTTCCATGTTTCGAGTCAAATGCAGTTTGGAATTAATAAAACGCCATTGAATGGTCTTTTTTTGCTTTTGGGGTAGCATGCCTTTCATTTTCCTTCAATTGCAATATTATCCCTTTTCTTTACAAACGTTCGCTTCTCGCTAATCGTTGGCGGTAAATGTTGGCAAAACCCAGGACCTTCGGCGCCTGCCAGTATGCATCATTATAAAATTATACATATTTTTACTTAACATACTTGATCTAGAACAGTACTGGTAGAATTAAATAATTGATTAGAATATTAAGACAAGCGATAGAATGACCTTGAATCCTATATACGTGTAAGTTACGAGGTATCCTATTCATCATTTCTTCTGTAAATATGAAGGTGACAAAAGATAACCAGGTTAAAAAGGCATTTCAATAATATTTGGAATAATTTGCGCATTATTTTTTTCTGATGGTTTGCGTTTATAAAATCCCTTTAAGCGTTGCATGAAAGCTTTGCATTACCATGATATATGCAAAGCCATAATGAAGTTGACGTCTACATGTCTATGCAATTTTATTAAAAGGTCACTTCAATCTAGTGATAAAAAGTCTTAAAATGGGTTGATTTTCAAAAAGTTTATTTCAACTCGGATCATAAACAGAGTATTTCTTCCTCTTTCCATCAACTATTTTCTCGATAAGTTTCTCGATACTGGGTTCAACTGACTTTTTGGTATTCCTACTATAAATGTTATATCTTTTTTGTTAACCCTCATAAGTATCACAAATAATGAGCATTTTTCTGTATTAAATTTTGGGCAGTTTTCTGAAGTTGTGAGGTCTGGATAATACTATATATATATTATATAATATTTTGAATGAGCTGTAAATGATTTGTGATTCCAAATCTAATTAACCCTTATACTAAATGATCTTTCTCTAAATATTAACCATTTACAATGCAGAAAGCGTAAATCTAATTCCATGCAACAACGGAATTCATAATATGGTGGTAAAATTAAAATAAATGTTATTAAATCAGCCACTTTGATAATTTACATCAAAACCTTGCTTAGCATTTTGTCACGTGTACGAATAACAACCTCGACCATTTAGTCTAGTCTTAGCATTGGAATGGACTTTTAGACTATTGGCAGCTTGTGCTACCTGTATACCCTCTCATCCTATTAAACTACTAGTGTGGGTGTAAAAAATATAACTTGTTCCGTTTAGAATACCAGAAACTCTTGAACCTGTGTATTTATTTCATATCAGGTGTGTTATCATGTTCACGATAATTTACCCAAGAAACAAATGCGGAATTGCGCTTCTTTTTTCTAAATATTGATTGGTCTAACCCCGTTATTTCCTGTCCCAAGATTCTACTTACTTTTTGCCGGAGAACGCACTCATACTTGACGGGGTGACTTGCATACATCTTCTCTCTCTCTCCCTTTTTCCTTTCCCTCTCCCTCTCATCTCTCTCTCCCAGCGCTCTTCCCTCTCCTTTCTCTCTCTCTCTCTCTCCTCGCCTCCTCTCTCTCTCTCTCTCTCTCTTTCTCTCCCTCTCCCCTCTCTCTCTTTCTCTCTGGTCTTTGAAATGACAAGGATTTGATTGGAGACTTAAAATCAAGTATGCCAAATGATGAATTCATCTCAATCATCCCAAATAAAGCAAAATCATGTTGGAATACCTACAAGATATCACCACTAAGCTGACGCCTATTGTCAAAGTTTTTTCTTAGTCGTAGTATGGTCATCAGTTGAGGTGGCGGTTAACAAGAGGCATACAAGACTGGCAGGTTTACATTTGACAGAATTATAGCCGTACCACCAGGATCAATCATGGGATCACAAGACCACTTAATTTAGAGTATACCAGTCCGTAATATTGTCTACTTCCTCATAATTATCTGACCTGAGTAGGCGCACGTCGGCATTCTGGCAATAAGGTTTTGAACCGGAGAGGTCCCCCGTCCAACCTAGATTTAATAACCTTGTGGACAGTGTTAACATCACGAACAATATAACAGAAGTATATATATAGTTTCGGGAAGGCATCTGAAAAGGACTAGGACATGTTGTCCCAAATGCCATAACACCCAGAACTATACTCCAAGCCATATGCCAGATTTCAGTGCTGTAGGCAGCCAAGCTCGGAGGGGACCGATTCCAAAGGACATAGCTTAGATCTACACAGCCTAATGCCCTGCAAGACGCGAATGGATGAAATATAACTTGCAGGAGAGCAAAGTAACAACGTCCCATCCTATGGATCTATTAGTCAAGTACGAACGTCAACTTAACATTCTGGGAATGACTTAAACACATGCTCTGAATTGAAAGTTACCCATTAAAAAAACTAGGGCGGTGAGTGAGGTCTCTGAGATAACTCTAACTACCTTTTGAACGAGTATAAAAGCCTCTTTGAGGGCATAAAAATACCTATGAAACGCTAACCCTAGCGTACATGAAGCGATTATATTTATAACGGTGTATAGAATTTGCACATTTTCTTTAAATTGTCATATGTTCATGTAAATTTAAATTTCATGTTCAAAAGACATAACAGTACTGTGGACAATTTATGACTGTGTGTTCGAATTTCGTCACTGATAATAAGAATCAAACTGTATTAGTTATAATGTCTCCTGGTTGGAAAAATTAAGCCCCCCGCTTTGAATTAAAACCATTGTAAAAAGATTCCATTAAAGAAATGTTGTTCATGGATACATTTTCATGCCAATCTAGACTCTAATACATTGGGGTGCATGTTAGGTAATGTAGTCCTTGGCTTGGACGCTTATAGAAAGTGTTTCTCTGGTTAGTCCGTTTTTGCCGTAATCCGACTAATTGCTCCTAGAAAAATATTCGAAGTTGGTATTAGTAGAGTGGATACATTTTCTAAAAAGGTGTTCCGGTTTACTTGATTCCTTCATATTACTCGATCCTGTCAAGCTGAGTGCTGATAAGCTCAACCTACGCATCCAGACCATCCACTTTATATATAGACAATATATAGACCTACCCACAACTTTCACAAGTAATATTTGTTGCCAATGTCACCCGACGTCCTTTGAAAACCCTAAACCTAATTCATTTGTGATTCCACCTTACGATTTCCGACCATTCTTGACTACTCTATTATCTTGGCACTGTCTACATTTATTAAATTAAATATTATTCGGCAAAAGATATCTTTCTCTATAATACCGTGTTACAAGTGATTGCTTGTGTGGCTACGTTTACATCAATATCGTTGAGGTAATTAGTAGCGAACTACATAGGGCAGCATTATGCAGCTTGTATATGCAGCCTACAGATGTTTTATTTACCTTCAATAATGGTTGATGCGCAGTGAGGGTTACGCAATTATCTAACAGGTCTTTCTGCCGTCATCGTCTACAAATTACAAGTTCCTACCTAATGTCTACATACCGATAACGACGCCTCGTAATATAGGGGTCCCACCGCTATATGGCACACTACAAGCTGGCAAATTTCCCTATTTTCAAAACGGTACCACAAAATAACAAGGAACATAAGAACAAAGAAGACAAGAATACCAGATTTCGAGAGCTTATATCGAGACGTAGTTGCAGCTTTTAGTACTCATTACAAAGTCGCGGGTTTGCATTACCTCTCCTTCTGTTTGCCGCAGTTAGCCAAAATACAATCACTATTTTACAATCTTTATAAGCAACTCGTAGATCACGTTAATGTCCCCATAGTCCTTAATCCTCTATAGCTTGTTTTTGGTCTTTCATTTTGTAATTTATTAAAACCTAAATGTTGTTTTTCTCTGGGGGGATGTGTATGTAGCCTACAATGTGTTTTGTGTTTAAAATTCACACTTTCGAGGCACGGTGGGCAAATCAACCCTGTAATCATTGCTTGGCCACCTCATGTATTAAATAGAAAAGAGAAAGAATGGTAAAAACGGAACTGAACACTAAAAGCGGTACACAGGATATTGTAATCGCCACCTAGAAGAAGGTCATGACTATTTGAATTGGGTTTTTAAAGAAATCTACATACTCAATATATATTTAAGGCTTTTAAGTTGTCCAACCTAATCCAATAGAATACAATCGTGGTTTTATTACAAAATTAACTTGAGTTTACAACACACACAAACTGTTTTCGGTTTATTCAGGTAAGGGTTAACACATCTGACACATACAACACATATAAACATTAGGCGCTCTATATTCGAAATGTGCAAGCGTTCCACTTAAAGGGATTGATCCGCATCGTAGAATATCTCACATATAAAACACATTTTTAAAAGTGCGCGGGGAAAATAAGTTGAGCCCACATGCGGTTCTTCACACTCTGGAATTTGGAAATCTTTATATTGACTAATAATAAACATATTTCATTATATGTACAAAAACAAAACTACCCCACGGGGTACCTAATTTTCAATAAGGTAAGGGTGCTTGTTCCGATATGTGTATGTGTCTCTAATGATACGAGAGCAGGCACTGACATATACCCCATCAAGTACCGTGTCCGTGGAGAAAAAAAAACTTGCGATTTTGATGATAGACCGCAATAATGCTGTTGCAAAAGCCCTATTCATATATATTGTTGCTCTTTATTAGTGATGGTTAACCACCCTAAAACGGACGGTCGGGGTTTTGTTTATTATCTTGGGAAAGCCTTCTATGGGAGATAGAGTGAGGGCTTTCAAATTTCAGGTACGCAATGAGAAAAAAATAAGGCTTTATCGGATATACAAAATCGATACTACTTCTTCCGGGTAAATAAGGGTGCTGTCCCAAAGACGATCGGAACACGCACCTTTAAAACACATTTATGAATATCAACGCTTGTGTATTTAACAAAAAAAAAAAACCTCTCAAATAGTTTGACAAACGTATGAAAAAAATGGTTTCCACCCAATGGCCCTTCTATGAAAAAATATTCTACACTTGATAAGGAATAACAAACACAACTGCGATTAAAGAAACTTTGTTTTCTGTAGCCACATCTTGTGGTTGCCAAACTATCATTCTCTTCTCTACGTCAGTTGAGACCCGTCGTCGTAATCACCTTATCAATCTATAGACCACAGAAAAAACAGTACCTCCAGATTACAGCGTCATCGATGTATATCAAGTCGAAATAATTCGGGGAACGATAGGTGGCATTTGAAGCGATAAATTATGATTTGATTTGCCGCTTGTAAATTAAATTCTACCCTATCTGTTTGGAACCCTGCATTTTCCTCTGCAACACGCTACAGATTCTAGGTGATAGTACACAATGGCATACTGTTGTGAGAGAGAATATTCACACGAGCGGAAAGTTTCATAATTGATTTGCTCTTGCCGAAAGTTTTGGGGGTATATCAAAAACAGTGTACCAAGTTTTAGTTTTTGAATTTCATACCGATTTGCTCATTTAAAGCACCTGAAAAACACCTTACGTAAGCGACAGATGCAAATGTCGATTACATTACTCCTAAGCAGTCTCTCAAGCATAAATAATTTCCCGTTCAGCAACACTGTGGAAGATTTGAGAGCGTATAACGGTCGGTTGAGGATTAAACAATCTTAATATAGTGATTTAGCGACTCTCCAACAACAAGGCAAACAAACAGACGGCAAACGAAAAAAAGCCGTTGCAGATTCGAGACTGTACATGTAGGGGGACATATTTCCATCAATTTATATGATTCCAAAAATAGATACTTTTGTTTTAAATTTGGATCTCTCTCGGTGAAAGTAATTTTGCTTATCAAAGTGACGCCAGTACGCAAAGTGGTAACATGCCCCCCCCCACAGTTGGATTACCGTTATCTCTAGCAGTTTCCTTTTGACTCTGGGCTAAGTTAGGTATTTTCTCTCTCTCTCTCTCTCTCTTCAATTCGCATTTCCTCTCCAATTATCATCTAGGGAATATGTCCTATATTTCTTTTCTTAAAGCTTTAAACAAAAAACATGTGGACGCACATAGGTATGTAAATGTTGTTATGCATATTTCCAACAAGGATGATATCGAAACCCTTCGACTGCACCTGTCAACGCTGATTTTGAAGCAGGTACCCCAGATTCGTTGACTCATTTCATTCATCTGCGGAATTCAATATTGTGACAAATATGGTTTGCTCTGTTTCCTATGTAACTAATGTGGCAGAATCATTTAATAGCCCAAAATCCCAATTTAACATAAATAACAACCAGAAATAACAGTATAAGCAGATGATTCATAACTTATAAACGACGCATTTGTAAATTATGTTTGGCTATATAAAGCAGGTAGTAATATTTAACCATGTTTTATTGACAACCCAACAAATTCTTGTCCATACTTCGCAATACAATCGTTTCAAAATACTCTTTTTATGTTCCTACTAATGTCTATGAACTGAAAAAAAACAATCATTTGATCCAGGGTACAACAGACAGTCACTCTATATTTGCTAATTATAACAACAAAATAATTTGTTCTTCTTGAAGACAGGCTAAATTAAATATAATGAAGCAGGACGCCTGGCAATAAAACGACAAATTAAGCCCCCCCCCCCAAAAAAAAAAATCCCTCTGTAGCTACTTATTCAGGTGTGTAGGTTGTGGACGGGCATTGATATTTCGATCCGCATATGGTGTCTATTATTATACTCATGCGATCGTTGTAAATTAACACGTGCACGACCATTAACGTGTTTTATTTGGTGCTTACTTTGCAAGGGGGCAGGGGGGATTGTATACCTTTCTGTGCAGGTGTTTTGGATATATGCCTATGGTTTGTTCTGTGTTATCTGTAGTTGTGAAGGTTAAGTCCGGGCGTTGGATACGTCATTCAATATGAGGCCCTGGACAAACCCGTCACACTCTCAAGTTCTAGAATGTCTACACTACCTATGTACTGAATTCCAGATGAAAATGAATGTGTTCAAGTCATGACGGCACCCCTGCATGAGAGCCGTCTTGTTTTTAATGCTCAAAGGTATGTCGTGAAATATTTATGAAGACACAGAGACGGTAAGCCAATGGTGTAGGTATTCTAATTGTACTTCTCCACGCTTAGAGTCAGACATCCCAAGTAAAACAAAGCAACAGAATTGATTGAAAAATGTTGTAAAGAGCTCCTGTCATTCGTACAATATAGTGCATTGCAGATAGGAAGGTTAGGGACAAAACGTTATTGTATTTTGATTTCTTCCTTCTGCTAAACATGTCGCTTGAGGAAAATAATCCAACCAATATCAGCTTCATAACTATTGAACGGCTTAAGAAGAAGAAGGACACTCTCAACTGAAAAAATCTGCTATGCGCGCTTGGAATATTGACGCTCAGTGCGTTACCAGCACATCGGACAAAGTAAAAGGTTTTGAAATCTGGAAGTGTGTGTAGTTTCACTCTACGATCACTCATTCTAATGCCAAACTAGGTAAAGAGCACCAATATTTATCTAAACATCTCTTCAGAGCAGAGAAGATCGGCGAGACATGTACCTAATATATTTCACAGTCAATTCAAAAGTTACATTATGTCAGAAATTTATAAATGTTATCGGAGCACGGCCTTATTTAGAATCAATTTAAGGGCGATTATTACCGCGTTAAAAAAGAGAAATAAATCTTAAGTCTTCTCTTTTTTCAACTATTTAGTAACAGGTTTAATACATTTACAGTTTATTGTTATGGATTGTTTGCTTTGAAGGGGACTTATTTTCCCACATCATTCTATTTTGATTGGGAATTACACGCCAAACTCATTTTACCGTGAGGGTGTTGTGCGGTGATGAAAATACGAAAGCTTTCAAAAGAAGATTGGGGCGGTGATTATTTTGTACAGAACAGCCGAAAACTTGAAAATATCCTATTCGAATTACATAGAAATACATCACTAAAATATATAACCCGGTATTTCCTGAAGGAAGTCGATTTCACAGGAGGGAGGGACTATTTTATTTCTCCAAAATCACATTCCAGGATTGCAATCCATTCACCTGTAGGAGACACCACCAAAAAGCTAATTAAAACAGGTGTCATAATGTAAGCGTGGTATTTCGCTGAAGAACTTTATTAAAAGGAGTTTTTTTGTGGAACTGGAATGTCTCACCTAATATAGGCCATGGTTATCGTTTGATAACTATTGTTACGATACTCCACGGTGTGTTTCAGACCAGCCAAAAATAATTTGCATATAATCTATGTTTGAAATCTCACTCGACAGTTAAGCATTTAGAGTTACATGTGTCTGCACAAGGTGGCTTCTGCCTAATTCAAATATTCCTTACCAATTCAGCGCGGATTTAAAATCGTTCATTATGTTAGTTCCATTTCCTCTCGATGAATAATGCAAAATCTCCAGTTCGCCCAGATACATTATTACATGTCGCGTCACGTTTTTAGATAGATTTTACTGTTCACTAATCTCACTTTATCATATGCCCGAAATAAATACCCCCTAGCGACCGGGGGAAACATGCCGGCGAGAGGCGTTGCCTATAGAATAATGCATTCTGAAAGGGGAGAAAGTGGAACGAAAAATGTTTGTATTAATTTAAATAGGGAATCATGGTATCAATTTGACAGTGGGATTCTAGCGTTCGAACTATTCTCGCAATTATGATGATGCATTACTTCTATGTTTTGTATTAAAAATAGAATTACCCACTATTTAATGTTATTATTGCAAATCGTCAATTCAACTTCAATAGTAGAAAACATCGAAGTGCATATACACCTGTCGTTGAAAAATGGTTGCCCATCTTACAGGGTAAACCTTTCGCATAATTTCCGTGCATTTTCAATTCCAAAATGCAATTTATACACAATGACATTTTCGTGAGTAGATCCGCGAAAGCGGCAAATCATCTTGCGATTAAACTTGGAGGAGGCCCCTAAGAACAGTCACAGCCGTTGGTGTACAGAAACCGTTTCAGCCACTTGATCAGTATCGACGAACAAACGTAATTAAGTCGAAGCCATGCAATTAACACATGTCTTAATTGAAACATAAATTTTTTGTTGTAATAATTAATTAGAAATTTTTGGAAAATTTGAGAAAGAAAGAGAAAAAAAATGCCCCTTGGCTTGAAAAAGTAGTAAAACTACTTAACGGAATTGATGGAATTTCTGCTGGAAAATCCAATCTGGCGGCTATGATATGTGCTATATATAGGCATTAACAAATATGGTCAGGAAAATGATAACTAAGTTGAAGCCATAAACTTATAACGGTCTTTATTTGAAAGGATAATTGTATAATAATTAATTACAGACTTAAAAAAATTAAAGACAAAATTGTCCTTGGGTTAAAAAGCAGGTAAAATTATTGATGTTATTTAAATATCCATATGGCGGGCTATTGAAAACAACTGTTCCGGGGTCTAACCCCAATGATTAAAGCCAATGCTGCATGCTGAAATGACATTACGGTTGGGCCCTCGTCTACATGAGCTTTTTGATAAACAATACTCCTCGTGATTTTCCTTACTGAACATTCCCATTATGGACGATCTCATAAGTTGAGGAAAGTTTGAAATTAATGCATAAGGATGGGAAATTGTATTTCGCATTTTACTGACTACAAAAACATATCTATAGCCTAACATGCTCTGGGTTGTATACAAACTAGTAATTTTCATCACGTAGACCAAAAATCGCATGAAATCGGTATCCTAATTTTGGGGTGAAAAATAGAATTTCCCCGTTCTAAATTACAGCAGGGGTTCTTCAAGATGGGGGTGAGCCCATTATTGAGGTCCTTACAAAGCTATTCAACAGGCAACTTACCAGGGAAGAGTCCCCCAGAGCAACGGAAGAAGGCATCGTAGTTATTCTCCATAAGAAAAGAGATAATCTGACATGCAAAACATACAGGCCAATAAGCCTTCGACCTGTAATGTACAAGGGATTCTCCCAGATCTGCTGAAAAAGAAATGCTGAAAACACTATGGAATCAAACACCAACCAAGAGCCCAAGCTGGTTGTAGACCAGGATTTTCTACCAATGATCACATAAATGTTGGTAGCCAGCTACAAGAAAGCCGATCGTATGAGTATAAGATCCCATCCAGTTTGCCTTGTTGACTATGAGAAGGTGTTTGACTCTGTTAAATTTAAACCACTCTTCACAGCATTTGAAAACCAAGGAGTTGACCAGCCTACATTCAATCTCTACGTACCTTTACAGTGGAGCCTCTTCCACCCTAAAGCTTCACAAGGACAGTGACACTCATCTTTTTAGCTAGAGAGGGGGAGCAGATAGGGAGGACATTTCACCGAACTCTTCACCATGCCCTCAAGATGCCATCATAACGGGATTAACTGGAAGGAAGAGGACTCAACCTGATGGTGAAATCTCTCTCACCTAATCTTTGCCGACGATATTATCCTGATTGCCAAGTCACCAGAGGAATTGGAAAGGCATGAAAATGACATTCACAGGCACCAGAAAACCGTTCGGACTCAGAATTGCATGTTGGGAAAAACAAAGTGAGGTTTAATGACACACAAGGAAATCCGAAATAACTGTAGTACAGGGGAAAAGTCATTGAAGAGGTTAACAGCTACTGCGACGGGGAAAGTGAGCGTGATGTCACTTACGGCCTGAGATCAGAAGGAGAAATTGGACTAGGCTGGGCAGCAAGTGGAAAACATCATGAAAAATAAGAAGACAAGTATGGAGTTAAAGAGAAAGTGTTCAATGAATACATTCTTCCTGTTATGACATACGGCAGATGAAACGTGGGTTTTGAATAACCCCACGATGGAGATGCTTGCAGTAGCACAGCGAAGATGAGCTTAATATGCGTGTCATCAGGACTTCAAGACTGGCTCCGATCACAGGACAGGAGTTACGATATTATCGACTGCATTCAGGGTGCCAAACATAGATGGGCAGGCCCGGTTGTAGACTGTAGGATAAACAGGTATAGACATTCAGAGTGACAGAGTGTTTCGATACCCCACGAGAATGGACCGAAAGCAAGGACGTCAAACCAAAAAGATGGAGGTGCACCCGCACCGCGGAAAGAACAAACCAACTTGTTCCAAACCTTGGACAAGAATAGCTAAAGATAGAGATTTTGTCGCGTCTGGAAACATTCCTAGGGACCGCCCCGGCCCCCCGGTTCCTCCTTCGTGAGTGAGCTAAGCCCTGGAATGGATATTGGAATTAACAGTCTTCACCGTGGTTTTAAAATGGGCGACTGTGACACAGGTATTTTCTCTAAAACCCCCCAAAAAAAGAAGTTGCTGGAATCAGGAAATGCCTCTTTAAGCACAGAGGGTTAAAACCTCGATGTTGGTTGGTAAGCCTTAAATCTTGGGTTTGCTGAAAAAAAAGGGCCCTCCTTATTTCTAAGCCGGCAGAATGCTAATACTAAAGGGTCTCCACAATCTCTGATCTTGGTTTATTGCAATGGTACATTAGCTTTTTTCAACCCCTCCCGCACATTACCTGGCTTTATTAAGCATTTCGGATGACTGTATTACGTCATATATTCATTTTCACATAGCTACTAACTATTAGCTTCCAACTACTATAAGTTCTAGCCTTTTCAGCCCCCTTACCTCCATGTTCTCGTGCCCCAGGTTAAAAAAAAGGTAAGGCCTGCACCATAAAGGCCTTCTTGCAATACACGACGAGATATCATACAGTAAGAAAATGCTGTCCATTTATGCGTATAAAGTTTCATTTGTATCGACTTGCGCAAAGCAAAAACCCATTCAAATGGGACAATATCTGCGGATGGTTTGCACTACTCTTAATTGTTTAGAGTCTTATATTCTGTTTTACCCTTCGTTTTCAAGTGTTTTTTGTCATTCCACAATGGGAAGTATTTGAAATAATTTAAAAATTAAAGAAGAAACGGTTTCACTTTATAACAAGGAAGTGCTAAAATTATTGTAAGAAAAAGAAATATGCCCAAAAATAATTGGTACACCCTTGTTGTGGCCAGACCCCCCAATTAATGAACGGCGGCTTTCGGTTTATCCTAAGTAACGTATCTGTAACGGCGATAAATTCTATCTATAATGTTATTTTGAGTGGTAGCTTCCCATTTTTACAAGGTTGGAGTTTTAAAGCAAAGAAATTTTGAGGATACTCACTTACTCGATTGTTTTAGCAAAGAGAGCAGAGTAGATTCCATTTTCAGTTAAAATATTATTATTATTGCCATTTTCAGCCTTATGAACCACCATGGCGCAACCATAAGCATTACAAAGAGGAGAACAACTCTAGATATTAACATAAAAAAAAACAATTACATTTAAACAACGTGCGTTGTTAAATAATGCTCTACGTTCGGCGAAGAACGAATTAAAATTTTACCCACATCAAAACATTGTCACAAGAAAGCTAAGCTATTGGCTTGGTCGGTCTCGAACAGATTTTTGGGTCGGCGTGAGGAGGGATTCCCCTGCCCCATTTATAACATTGTAAAGCCATTGACATTGGAAAATTACAATTGCTCGTTGGCGTAGTATTGGTTCCTCTTCATGCACTGCTCAGACCTCAGACGGGCCGCTTTATCTACATTTGTCTTCCAATCCATGCTCATTCTGGTAGGTCGACTTCGAGCCCATGTGCAAATTTCATTTTGGTCCATGATGTAACATGTGTGGATCGACTGTTGACTGTGTTTTGGCCCCAAAGCGATGATTAGCGATTAGGGGTCCCAAATGGGCATTCATGTTGTCTCATGATGTAGCTTTGTTGGACCGCCTGTTGACTGTTTTCGCATAGTTGTATTACAATAACATACACTGTGCCATAGTGTGTGAGGATTGAAACAAAATACTAAGCCTACTTTCGTACATTCTTACAAGGCAGGGGGGTCCTTGGAAACCTGTCTGTAATGCTTTTATTCTACAATTTTCCTCCATAAGTCTGCGTGCACGACCTTTAATATTTCTCTAAGGTTTAGTAATATGCGTGAGCTTACTAGCAACTAGCTATAGCGTAATCGAACTCACCTGTTCAAACGACAATAATTGTCCATAAAGGTTAAATAATTCAGGACCAGTGCTGAAAAAGGAATGTATGGCTCAAAATGGTTTAATTTGGGGCGAATTTAGTTCCTATGAATTCAAACGTACCGATCTGATTTTGAATAATTTCAACCATATAGGGAAGTGTCTTGTTTCATGTTGTTGTTACGAGTCAAATGCAAGTTTGGAATCATTAAAAAACGCCATGATGGTCTTTGTTTTTGCATTTTTGCTATTGGTAGCATGATTTCATTTTTGATTGCACTAGTATTCCTTTTCTTTACCAACGTTCGCTTCTCGCTAATTGTGGCGGTTATAAATGGTTGCAAAACCAATGACATTGGCGCCTGACAGATACATCATTATAAAATTATACATATTTTACTCTTCTATCTAGAACAGTACTGGTAGTAATTAAAAGTTAATGATTATGAATCACTGAAATATTACAGACAGCGATAGAATGAACTGCTACTATAAGTGGTGAGTTACGAGGCTATCTATTTCATTCTTACTTGTAATATGAAAGGTGCAAAAAGATAACCCGGTTAAAAAGCATTTCAAGAGAGTATTTTGGAATAATTTGCGCAGTATTTTTTCTGATGGTTTGCGTTTATAAAATCCCTTTAAGAGTGAATGAAAGTTTGACTTACCATGATATATGCAAAGACCATAATAAGTGACCGTCTACATGTCTATGCCACTTAAAAGGTTCACATTCAAGCTAGTGATAAAAAGTACTTAAAATGGTTTATTTTAAAAAAGTTTATTTTCAACTCAGGAAGCATAACAGAAGTAGTATTTTTCTCTTTCCATCAACTATTTTCTCGATAAGTTTCTCCATACTGGGTTTCGAAGATTTAAAAAGGAGCCACTATAAAAATTGATAGATTGCTTAGAGAGGTCAAGATGTATTCCTACGTTGCCTTAGTAAAAGCTAGAGTAAATGTCATATCTTTTGTACCTCTTACGCATTGCAAACAATGCGGCCTATTACTGGATAAATATTTGAGAGTTTCTGAAGGAAATGCGGATAACCGATATATTATGATAATATTGGAACTTAACCGTAAATGATTTGTATTACAAAATCTAATTAATCTCTTAAATATATATGATTCTTCTCTAAATATTAACCACATGAAAAGTGAAAATCTAATACACGCAACATGAAAATTCATAATAATTTTGGTATAAAAATTAAACAAGAAATGGTCACCTATATAGAATTTCTGTTTAGATTTTTGCACGTGTACCGAATAACAACCTCGACCTAGTAGTCTAGTCTTAGCATATGGAAGATATTTTAGTTAATGGCTGATGTGTGTGTGATGACGTATACCCTTTCATCCTATTAAAAAACTACTGTGTGGTGTAAAAAATATAACGTGTTCGTATTATAGAGTAGAAGAAACACTGAAACTGTGGATTATTCATATCAGGGTGGTTATCACTATTCACATAATTTACCCAAAAGAAACAATGCGGAATGCGCTCTGTTTCTAAAATATTGATGTAACCCCAGGTATTCCTGGTCCCAATCTTTATTAACTTTTTGCGGAGAAACGACGCATACTTGACGGGGTGACTTGAATACATCTCTCTCTCCACTCTCTATCTCTTCTCTCCGATCACTGATCCTCTCTCTCTCTTTCTCATCTCCCTCTATCTTTCGCTCTGGACCTTTTGAGGACTTTTAGTTAAAGATGCAGCTTACTAGACCTCTAAATCTCACTCAAGGTATATTTTCAGGGTGCATTAGATCCGCTATGCTTAGAGTCAGTGTTTGTCGAGTGGGGCAACCCACATTAATACTAAATGATTTTTTTTTTCTGCCAAGTCGTTTTGGTAGCCATCCCAAAAACCCTGAACCTAAGACTGTGTTGGTCTGCAATACTGATTTTTTTTAATGCTATAATTCCGATATAGATTAAAATGATCCATGTTAAATGTTGCTACAGTAATGCCGGAAAAACTCAGGTCTGGGGAAATTTTTTAAATTACTAACATTATCAAATTTTAATATGAAAGGTTAATGAATTTACGAATACTGCGTCCATTGGGAAAAAAGAATGTAGTTGGTTTTGTCAATATTCAACGATAATTTATTGGCTTTAAGCCCAGATCACACATTGTTTAATCTCAGAATTAGTAGAGATAAATTAGATCAGTGAATAATATGGAAAGCAATTAGGTTTATATTACGGCAAATAAAGTGAAAATAGAAAGAGGGAAATAAACGATATCGTTAATTATTAATTTATAAGAAATGGAAAGTTATCCTTGGGGCACACCCCAGTTATTAAAAGAATATGATGAATCATGACTTATAGTTGACATATTTATATCTGTTAAGATACATAGTTGCTTAACCCACGCGGGAAGAAGAAAGCAACACGTTAGATTCCATAGTACCAAGTTTGGAGAGAAAATATATGATTAGTGCATCGAAGGCCTTCGAGTGGTCCAGAAATACTCCCAGTGTGTTGTTGGAGGGTTTTATTCAAGTTCAGATATATTTTATGGAAGTGTTCAGAATTGCCATATAAGATGACCTACCAGAACGGAAACCAAATGATCATCAACAATAAGACTGAAGCGAGAACAGCACGTTGAACAAGGTTGTGTACCAAAACCGTCCAAAATTTTAGAAAACACCAGCAAAATAGGAGATGGCCTGTAATTATAAAAAGTACTTTAATTGCAAGCTTTATAATAGGAGTTACACTTAGTCGAGCCGCGTAGAGCAATATAGGACCTTGCTGGACCTGCAAAGAGTTGACACGGAAATGTTTTGATGGTTCTAAGCAACATTGACCCTACTAATTCCAAATCTGATGATGCAAAACTTTTGGCACTCCTTGAGCTTTTGAGATAGGGAAGGGGGTGGTAAATACGGGGAATTAAAAAAGATCACACTTGGGGAAAAATTTAAAAAAAAATTATAATGGCACGATTTCTCTCAAAATGGCTCTCATGCTATAGATTAGTAATTATAAATCCCGTATGTGATTGTTTGTTGGGGATCAGCACTCTTACCTCTGTTAGATATCTGGGAGCTGAAAACATAGGAGTAAATGTAATAAACTATATTTCTGTTTTTAACATTCTATAGAACATTTTTAAAACCAATTTGAAACCAAAGGGGTCAATATAAATGTTTACCCCATGATCACCATGAAAACAGTTTTGGGCCTGTCGTATCCAAAACCAAAAGGTGTAGATAAGGAACCATACTTTATTAATCCTTAGAACCAGATGAAACGTGTCTATCTACCTTCTTTTAACCTCTTGTGAAACATTTACCCCAATTTTGCCCCGGTTAAAACGTGGCACCCCTTCCCTATCTCACAAATATGCTCAAGGATGACAAAAATTCCATCATCAAGATCTGGAATCACCGCAGGCACCATGTTGCCCAGAAAACATCCAAACCAGTTAGTGCAGACTCTTTTGCAAGGTCCTATGACCCTACCGCAGGAGACGAACTCATTTTTTTAAAAATTTATGGAATGTATTTCGCCAATCGGAGTCAGTCATGGTAAGAACAGCCTTTAAAGGTTTGTACAGGTTGGTTACGTCATAGGATATATCATGCGGCAATCAGAGAAATTGCACGAAAAGTGGTAGACAGCATAGGGTTAAAAATTGGGAGGAGGGGGCTATCATGCCAGAATGTCCGAAGGAGTATACTCATGAGTGCAAAAGCCAAACATTGCTTGTCAGTCCATGGGCACAAGACTACTTCAAATGGTCTGCTTTTGCGTTTTGACCGTATTCAATGTGCACCAGACATTGGTGGACAAATGCATACATTCCAGTACTACACAACATTCACCTGTCTATGATACCTGTGCAATCGCTAAACAGGATCGATTGACAGCGTAATTTATTGTATCTGGAATGCATGCATATTGTCCACACACATGGTTGGTGGCTGACGTCGTAGTGATACGTCTATACTGTGACTTATGTTCAAGATGATAATCTACCATTCACGTATTACACTTTTGTTTTCCCGGTACAAAGCACTCACGCGATAATGGTAAAAACATTCATGAGCATGAATAACTAAAGGATTCGGTTGCCTGCCGGTGTTGGTACATGGTAAACATGAAGTGAGCAATCTCCAGGAAATTTATACTTCAGTCGTTAATTTCCTATCTGTTCTCTTTTACATATTTCAAGACTTATATATATATATATATATTGGAATATTTCCAGCCAAACCATATCAAGATCTCAACATGAAATCTAAATATGAAAGGTAGTGTTATTCGGGAACCCATAAAATATTTTTCCAAACTGTATTGTTTGCAATTGTTTAACTTTGAAACACGATTCTCATGGTGAAAACAGATTACAAATTCATCGCACCCTTAATTACTAATTTTGAAAAGGGCGGCTATGGAGCACCCCTATCCACTAACGGGAGTACACATAAAAATAATTGTCCATATATATATATATATATATATATATTATATATATATATATATAATATATATATATATATAATATATATATATAATATATATATATATATATATATATATATATAAAAGACATCATTAAGTATACTAGAATATATATTTATATCTTAGAGTGGTCTTGGCATGTACAGAGTTATGCGTTTTCGTGGTATGGGCTCCAGGATTCCCCCTTATATAAATTGTTGTCATCGTTGGTAGTTCTGCGAATTGTTTCCACCACATATCGCGGTGCAGCAATTTGAGTTGATTTCCTTAAATAGAACGTACTGACCACATAAAGATCTATATTGATCATGTTGATTAAAAATGATTCGAGTTGTCACCAATGACACAATTACTTTACTAATATCTATAGCTGAATTCTGTTCATAACCTTGAATTCGTTGTGCACACTGCAACTTGTCAATAAAAAATCACTCTGCACACAAAGAAGTTTAGCCAATCAGCATTTGCAACAGAAGACACACCTCCACTGATTGCTTTGTCTCATTGCCTCTGACCTCAAATGACCCCAAATTTCACTTATTTCTTCTGAAGTTGTTAGCCTTACATTTTTCTTGAAAAGCATTCCATATTAAACTTCAAAATTTCATCGTTCAGGCAGTACCAACTTTTTTACGTCGACTTTTTCTTTACACTGTCGACTTTAAGGTTATATTTTGTGTGTAAATTTAGTATCTGAAAAGTTCACTCTAACATTTACTGCATGGCTGTTAGTATTGATTATTCACCATCCCATTCAACACTCAATTACCACCTATTGAAAAGGGATTAAGCGCATGGTCATAAAACGTTGAAGATTGTGGATTTGAATTGAGTGCTGTGTGAGCAATTGAACTTTTGACCTACTGGTCACTGTTATTAAATTTTAAATACATAAGAATATTCATTGAAATTAATGATTTTTATGTTTTCATTGATTACTTTATATCTGACAGTTGATTCTTTATTTATATTACCATGTACTGATAACAAATATAGAGTTGTGTAATGTTTAACATTTCATAGTCAAAAAGTAATTGTGCACGAGCCTAATGAATTTCTTTACAGATAGCATTGAGGCTAGTTACAGTGTGTTGTGATTATGTAAACTACTAAGAAAAAAATGAATGTTGTATACACAGACACTTATATCAAAACAAGACCAGGCTCGCCTAGTATAGCTGGTCGGATATTTGAATGTTAAAACATGTTTTGCTGGTTGTTTTTCAATGTGGTAGAATGATCTGAGTTGACTTGTGGCCGAGTTGACCGAGGCCGAGTTGGTTTGGGGCCGAGTTGGATCGAATTCAACATATGCCCTGCCAATGTTGAGCAACATGACGACGTCATGACATTGAGCAATTTAGAGCTATCGGTAAGGGTGAAAATGATTTAAATTACCTTCTTTCAATATTAAATACGATAATATTATAGCAGCGGCCTTTTCGACTGCGTTCGTACACTATAGCATAGCACAGGGACTAAGCTTTTCGACTGCGTTATTCGCTGAACATGTTCGTTGGTTTCCGAAAAAAAACTTGCTATTTCCTGTAATATTAAAGAAGAGGAGTGGAACCAGTTGCGAAATAAAGCACCCACAATGACGCCCAAATAAACCAGACATTTCTAGCTATTTCTCATTGGGCTCATTGAGCGCATTTGAAATTATTCAGACTCCAAATGACCGTACGGGCAACACCTTTCATAACGGCGTGTAAGTCAGGTACACACAGGTGATCTTACAGGCTGGTCGTTCCAATCAGCACAAAATGTGGTTGCGCGGCTTGTACACCATGCTAAAGGTGTATAAGGTCGGTCACGCTTGACTAATTCGAATCTTGATTACGTATCAGATAACAAATTTTGGTCGTGACAATTCCTTGATATGAGTTTCGGAAAGTGACCCGGCTGCTTCTAGTTGGTAACTATTTTGAGATCAAAGGGAAATAAGAATCTCTAAGCTATCCTGATGTTCCCAACTACCCTCCCGCGGTTTGAAGTTTTGTTCGCAAAAATGACTCAGATAGACGGGTTAATCTCGTTAAGTGACCCGGAACCTATCCCCATCTGTATAGTTCTCGCTAATATTCGAACTGTTTTTTTGATTGAGAGCTTAGTATATAAATCATCCTGCGTGAAAATTCATATTGGTCGAACAACGGGACGCTTTTTCGCTCATAACATCCATCCAAACATCTTTTAGCCCTAGATTTCATAGGTATAATGACAAAACAGTAATATTTTGACCACTTCCGGGAAAAGCGGGATAGGGGGAGGAGAGACACGAGAATTTTCCCAGAAAAATCGCCCCGTTTTTTTTCATATTTGAATGCTTAGCGCAATGTATTAACTACACCTGAAGTGAACAAGACTTAGAAACGCCGCCTTTATGTAGAAAAAGGATGATTTAGTATTTGTGCACGACATAAATCCAAGCATAGTTCCCGATTTGTGCTACAGGACAAGTTCAAAACTAGTGTTTGGTTTGATATGTGTTTTGTCCAGTAAACTTCGATACCGTTCTCGGTAGGTGTCTACAACCAATAAAGTACAAATTTGTAGAAATGTGTATTCTCAATACCCCTTTAACTAATGATGCAGCCGCCATTTTACGGTAAATAGGCGCATCCTTTTACTGCTCCTGTGCCAAGGGAGTGCTATACTATCGTATAACTTATCACTTAATCTTATTCAGTGGGACACCCCAGGTCGAAATGTTTTCATTACTCTCCGTAATCAGTGAAATTAGAAAGTCAAACGCATTTCATTTTTTAACAAAATGAAATTCGTGAGAAAAATCAATCGTTGACCTTTTCTTTGCGTATCTTGGCTGGAAAATTCTAGAAGCTGGTAGATAAAGATCGATAATGAATCATTAGAAAATGGAAACGATTTTCCTTAGGTGATATAATCTATTGTATAAATTGATGTTAGTATTGATCTTTCTATGCGCTGATAGTCAAGGCAAATAAATTTTGCTTCGGCACCAAAATGAAATCTTGATTATCGATTACAAAATATCAAAATAGAAGTCGTCTTGAAAGTTTATCTTAAATTGTGGTGTTTCCAATTGATTAGAAAATACAGATTTGACCTCTATAATAAAGTAGTAATTTTAGGATATAAACTTAGCGTTTATTTATTCCTTGTATTTTACAATGCATGTCGTTGCTTAATTCAAAGTGAAATGCACATTGAGGTAGAGTTAAATGCATAAGGCTATACTATTTTTTACTTCTCGTCGACTGAATCCTTTGTTTCATATATTTCAGCAACCAACGCAAATGCATACAAAAGATACTTTATGACCTCATTTTTACTAGCTCACGATTCTCATTGGTATTATTTGAAATAAACATATTTGTAGAAATAACATATCTCACCCACGTTGTGTTTGTACATCATGTGCCGTCGGCCATTGATCTTTAGTTTGCAAAATTGACAAACTCATATTATTTGCATTTGGTCTCGCTCAATTACAGTGAAAATAAGATAATATTGACCTTTACTATGAATCCATTGGAGTTTATTTTTCTTTGTAGGTGAAATATTATTTAGTGCATTAAAACTTTACTCAACGGTAAGATTTTTTTATTGGACCCGGAAATAATATTTGACCCGCGCAAGCTGCGATTTTCAAAACCATGACATCATGCAAGCTTGGATTTCAAAATGATGACATCCCCCAATGTGTGTGTGTGTGTTCTAGTACATCATGCGTGACCCTCATACCTATATTGGAGTTATCGAGGGAATAGTTAAAGGAATTACCGTGTTTCCCCAAAAAAATGAAGATAAAAATACGAGACCGGTAGCGCTCACGAAGACAAAAATATCTTCTTAATTTTCTTTTAGCTAAAGGGTTTTTTTTTAGCTGACCTAATACCATTTCAGATAAATCCGATATTAAGTTTTTGAGATATACAGATTTGAAGTGAGGCATGTCAGACATTGTTTTAGGGCCATTCGTCGGTCACGTTTGTGACCTAAAACCGGTGTGTTTTTGGTGTAAGATATTCATGAGTTAGACTATAGTCGATTCGCGTTGATACGTTCGTCCCCCTGGAGTTTTGGACCTATTCAATTAAGTCGGAGAGGGAAAATGAAAGAATTCAAATGCACGTGCCACACCGGAATATCTTGGAGGACACTCCGGTCATATAACTCACTCACCTGCCACTATACAATTTCATTCATGTTGGAACGCACCAATAGTGTATTTCAGGCCTCACACTAACAGATTTACAGAAGATTCCCTGCGCCTCATGTATTTTTCACCTCCCCAAGAATGGTACGGTGTCACATCTCAGATGAATCGAAGTATAGAGTACATACGGAATAAAGCTGTACTCTTTTGATCCTGATTATAGAATATTTCATGCTAAGCTAATTCCATGTCAGCTTACATGAATGCATTCACCAGAATTTTTTTTTTTACAATTTTCACCCAATCTGTTTGTCAAGCTAACCAGCTGTAATTACTTTTTACATTATTAATAACCTTGATGTTCCAGCCTCCCCACAACAAATTTTTTCCACTTTCACTTGATTGGTTATTTTGTGTCGATGGGGACAGATAAAGTGCGGTCACGTTTGTGACCATCAGGAGGTCACACACGTGCCGACCAACTTTTATCCCCCCCCGGCCACATAACCAATCTAACAAAATGGAAACTTATTATTTTATTATTACATAGTTTAAAATATCCGCGAATACTTCCTCTTTCAAAATCCACCAAAAATTCAATTTCGACAAAAAATGTCACTTACGTCGATATATCTCAAAAAACATCTAGCCTAAAAAATATTTGATTATTAATTATTAAACAATTTCGTTAGTATGTTTTGGGGGTGAGGGGGTTAGCGCGGGAGTCAGAACGCTGTCTTCAAGAGAACATTTAAAATACAAAGTACCCTTTCTACCCGACATAAGAGCTACTCGTTCAAATGGCATCGCTTTTCCGAAAGCTGACCCCTTTATCAGTAAAGGTGTGAGAGTAACACTGTATAGGAGCTCCTACATATTGGCTGAGTAACACCCTTCCTTAAAAAAAAAAAAAAAAAAAAAATAACCTTGAGTCCAAGCCTAACCAAAACAAATGTTTCCACTTTCACTTGATTGGTTATTTTGTCATGGGGGACAGATATAGTTCGGTCACGTTTGTGACCATCAGAAGGTCACACACGTGACCAAACTTTATCCCCCCCTGCCAAAATAACCAATCTACCAAAAGTGGAAACATTATTATTTTATTATTACATAGTTTAAATTATCCGCGAATACTTCCTCTTTCAAAATCCACCAAAAATTCAATTTCGACAAAAAATGTCACTTACGTCGATATATCTCAAAAAACATCTAGCCTAAAAAATATTTGATTATTAATTATTAAACAATTTCGTTAGTATTAAAATTATGTTTTGGGGGTGAGGGGGTTAGCGCGGGAGTCAGAACGCTGTCTTCAAGAGAACATTTAAAATACAAAGTACCCTTTCTACCCGACATAAGAGCTACTCGTTCAAATGGCATCGCTTTTCCGAAAGCTGACCCCTTTATCAGTAAAGGTGTGAGAGTAACACTGTATAGGAGCTCCTACATATTGGCTGAGTAACACCCTTCCTTGGATTAATGTGAATTTTGGTTATCTTGTTCGCATTTTGTAACTTGGGTGGTGATAAAATTCTTGATAGAAGACTCGACAATTATCGGCACATTTTTTTTCACCCACGAAAGGATACGCTTACATTTTTTATTTTTTAAAGGTGTACCATGACCAGGTCTGTGCTTCGCCCCCGTACATCCGTTGCCTTTGCAGTTTGGGGCTTCGGAGAGCGAATTCCCCGGTCCGCAAATTTCTCCCCTTGTCTTTAAATCGGCTAGAAAAGAATTTTTATGAACATAACATGAATAAATCCGTGTGGGGGACAACGCTTAGGATTGTCTGCGTAGGATGCAGCCATTTTTACCATATCAATCATCTGAGGAGTTTATTTGTTGGCCCTTTTGCTCCATTCGAGAAGATATGTCCATGAGGCTGTAATCGTAAACTTGCATTGAAAAACGTGTAAACAACTGCGTATAATATTTATCGTTTGGATAATGCTCGAAAAAGAAGTCGCAAGTACATGCTCAATAGACCTAGGGTTGTGTTTTAAAGTTCTTCATTCGATTTGAAGAGAAATTCAAAACCTATTTTTGTGACTGAGCGAACACTACTGAACAATATAGAAACTGCCCCTTGCGCAGCGATAATATCCTGGGGACATTTGCTCTTCATTCCCAGCGCATGCGCCGGTTTGATACAGTATGACGACCTTTAGAAAACCGGGCTTATGCTTTATGCCATGCAGATGCTGTTCATGAATGTGACCGATAGCGATCGACACAGTGAAACTTTGAATTTCATGCGGTCACATTTTCCGAAACAGCTGGGCAGGGCGCGCTCACTGCATCACCGATCTGCATAGCATAGCTCGTTTCCCTAAAGGTCGTCAAGTATGTGGTTGACTCGATCTGGATACAGTTCCTCAATAGATGCGGTATTTTCATGCTAATATTAAGTTTACGTTTCTAAGGACCCGATTTTAATTATCTAAGCTAGTTGAACCGTGACAATCTAGCAGGTTTGAAGAATTATCAGAAAAAATAAATAATTATTTAATTAAAATCCCAAATTTTGGTTGTAAATTTGCTCTAATTTCAGATTTGTTCAAATACGAGAGGTTTTATGGAAAGTGTGACGTTGCAAATATTGTTGGAGTTAGAATTGGTATTATACTAGCGTTAAAATCACAGGAAAATTGCCACTTTTTACACTCATGGTGATTGATTTTGTTTATATTTTTAAATGATCCAATCAAATGTAATAAAATGAGTAAATGCTGGTAACGCCTCATGGTTTTGGATTCGGACCACAGAACAAAAATAGACTTTTTTGGTAGTCTGCGCACGCTATTCAGCCCTTTCTCCGGAAAGTTTCCTATTTCATCTGTTAAACACCTCTACAACATTCCATTTTCGAATTGAATTGGCCTCAGCGATGATCTTCATTCAGGGTACATGACCATTCTGTGTTTTAGCTCGAAAGATTCTCCTTTTGTATTTACCAAAATACAAGGCAAAATTGTATTTTGTTTTCATCACTAAATAAGCATTGTCTATGAAACGCACTAATAGATTTCAGCGTCGACTCTCACAGTTTGTTTTGTGTTTTGTATTTGTTTTGTTTGCTTGCCTGTTTTGTTTGTTTGTTTGTTTATGTTTTTGAGTGGGTGTTTTGTATCTGTATCTGTATTTGTTTTGTGCTAAGGTACAACATTCGTTATAATTACATCAGAAAATATTAGACATGTTAATGGGCAACATACTACATTTGTTAATCAATTTTAACAGCAGTTGTGCTACTCTCAAAATGCGAGTCATTTCGAATTCAATCTAACCGTAAACCAACGAATTGAGACTGTCAATGAAATTTCAAATGCCCTATATTCACAATTGTGCCTCAAGTATCCTGCGTCAGAAGTCACACAAACATGTTTAAGGTTGTTCACGCAAAACAGTTTTGAATTTAGCTCAGGTGAGAGCCCCGCATTCATTTTTAATTCATATCAAAGACACCAAGGAAATGATCATTAAATGTATGGAGACGCATCTGCATGTATTGATTCCACACCAAATTAAATCATCTTTCTATGTGAGGTCTTTTTTAGCAGAGCTCTAATTTTATTTTCATTTCAGGTCCTTCCACAACCTTAATTCTAACTCAATAGAGTTCTTCCGTAGAAGAAAGGAAATACAAACCCATTTCATCAAGGTGTTTTTTTATTTACCTTGTGTTAAAGGTTGTGGTTCAATCAAATAGAGAGACAAGTCACCTTTCTCAAAGGGATCGCATTTCTAGGTTGAACAAAAACATCCCACATTCAGGTCCATTAGTAAATACAAAACATAAATCAATAATTAAAATTGAAGGAAACAAAATGTATCAATTGCTAAAAAATAACTATTTTACGTAAAATACGTTAAGTTGTCTGTGCGCGCGCGGACGCGGAGCGCGTGGTGTGTGTGTTATGTGCATCCAATGTCAGTAATGTTTTGAAGAAAGTAATCAAATTTCAAATTACTGACACTGAGAGAGAAATGGCATTTGCAAATACATTTTCCCTAAACCATTATCAATTCAACTATTCCACCAAATGCATGTTCGTTCCGATTTTGTTACACAATTCAAATAGCAAAGTTACACACAATTACAAACGCCGCAACAACAAAACATCGTTTTCTAGGGACGCTAAGAATGCAACTTCTATTTGTAGCCCTCCCATGGATTAGTCTGCGATACGAGGCTTACAATAAGTCTTGTAGTTTGTGTCACAAATCAATTTATTGTAACGCATTCGCCTCATATATGCCCGAGGTACGGAAGTGTCAACCGTCAATAATGTTAAATATATCCTGGGCCGAATGAGCTTGAAAATTGAAAGTTGCGAAACTAAATTATAACATAACATGATGAAAACTAGTTTCCGAAAAAGTCTATGGTGTCAATGCCTATGATTTATATTTTGCTGCTACTGCTTCTGTTAATGGGGAAATAAATACAAAATTGAGAGGACAACAATCTGCTAGCCATTGGCTAACAATCCATTTGCTAATAGCTGAGGCACTGAATTCTCGTTTCAATCATTTTGTATTGTTGCTTTCGTTTCTAACTTATTTCATGTTATTCATTCACTTAGAGTGTATTCTTAGATCTGCCAACTATTTTCGTAGAGAATGGCCACTGAAAACTCTGATCGATTTAGGTATTAAATGGGAAAACACATCACATCATGAACCAAACAAAGAATGATCTGGTCAAACTATGTTGAAAATGTTAGCTTGTACTTTGGTGTGACGTTGCTGTGGTAGTGTTAAATGTGAAAGAAACATAGGTTACTGTATAAACGTGAGTTTGGGCAAACCTCTAAGAGGTCAACTCTCAGGGCAGTGAATTAAACTGAAATTGCTTAATAACTGCATGATAAAAGGTAAATATTATGCACAGGAGTATATGAAAATATACTTGGTGCCATTTGCCAGCGTCTTACCCACTTTGAACTGTAGACTTTAGTTAATCAATCATAACATTACTCTCTGTATAAGCATCTACAATATTTATTCAGATAATGTAAGAGGAACCGACTGTTTTCTCTAAGACTAGGAAAAGCCTGCGTCGCTCATTGCTGCACTGATTCAATTGATTTGCCAGCGAGTTTTACTTTTGAAAATAGCCATTTAGATTAGGTTGTTTCATCAGCAGTATTGCTTAAGTGTTTCTATAAAGGTTTAACAAAGAGCAGTTCAATTCTTAGCTTAAAACATTGAAATGTTTTTAGATTCACTAATGGGGACAAAATAGAAACACACACGCTTATTTGGGGGTTAAAACTACTGTTAAGTGAACATTATTATTGAGACACGGGGAATGATTAGACATGCGATTCGAAGTATAAAGTAAAAACATTTATATCGTAAAACATGAGTCTTCCATTTGCCATATAAACGCACATTGAATGATATAGTCAAGGTGTTGCGTTACTTGAATTTAACATTTAAGAGAGTTGACTTCTTAAACTGTTAAATTAGATATTTCAAATTAGATGAGTTAAGCATAAGATGAGTGTAGATGACGTTAAGCAGAAGTCCTTTGAAACAACACATAGAACAAATAAAAACTACAACTTATATAGGAACTATAAGGGTTGAATGTAAATCAGGATTTAAAGGTCACATGTACCAATACGTTAACCCATGCTATTTTAAAATAAGCGTCCAGAGGCGGCATTCCATCAATGTTCACGCTCCTCCGTCACGCGCCACCTACCATGGGGAACAGTCGCAAGAGACGGATGATCGCATAGACCTTCTTTAAAGTTGCTTGCAAATGTTAGAGCTGTTAGAAGGCCGTCCATATCTTACGCTTCCAACGAGGTCTGTAAGAACGAGAAGCCTGAAGGCATGCAAATTGGCACGAGTCATGGGCAAAGCCTCTGTAGAAACAGTCCCACGGAGACAACGGTTTGAAGTTCGAAGTGAGGAGATGTTGCCAGAGATGAACATTGATGCCAACAGACCATTGTAATAATAATAATAATCATGGGCGATGGATTTTAGGGGGGACGAACCCGAGCGCGGCCCCCCCCCCCCTATTTTTTGCAAACCAAGGGCGCCGGGCGCCTTGTAGTTGTAGAAAAATGCCTTTTGCCGCAAAGGGCGCCGGGCGCCATGTGTATCTGTATATCTAAGAAAATGGCCTTTTGTGGGCGCCCTTGGCGACCACAATGTTTAAATTCCCCCCCCCCCCCCCAATTTTACACCCATAAGCGGAGATGTTCTTCTACCACCTCTCTATGCCAACACCACATTGTACTAATAATATAAATCATGGGCGGATTAGGGGGCTCCTTTGCACAATTTCAAATGAACATGGAAAGAGTGGTATTCCAGGTTTCAATCAATATCTGATATACAAATTAAATCACGGAATTGAGTTCTGGAAATTAAATCAAGCAAGTGGTCCCACTGAGATTAGAACCGAGGACCTTGATCCAGCAGGTCAGCTAGACCACGCACTTTTCACAAACTTGACGGAGCTGAGGTCTTGCATTTCGCAGCAACCGGCGAATTAACAATAACTACTCTCAAACATCATGTAATTCGAGTGTTCGAAAATCGCATCAAAATTGTTGATTGTTGTATATACAATTCTGAAAAAAGTAATTGTTATAACAATCAGTATGTCGAAATTTTGGCAACCTATTGTCGTATTTTCTTGAAGGAAATGCAGCCATGTTCAGCCAAGTGGTTGTCAGAAATTATTTATCGCCAACATTTTACCATAATCATTGTGACAAAGTTGCCTGTTTATATTCCTAATATTTTTTATTGGAATAATTAGATTCATTGCGTGGAGACATATACCTATTTATTGCCAGTGATGTTTACCTATACTACCCCAGAAATCAGCCGATTTTGTTACATGTCTGCCTTAAACGGCATATAATTCCTTGCTATCCGGTGAATGTGTTTCCACCGCCAAAATGAATAGACTGGAGCGTGAGAAGTAGGCCAGTGTTGCAGTGGTCACAAAATGTTAATCGCTTGATAATAACCTAAAATTCTACCTCACAACGCAATGCGGAATAAATTGCTTTCTTAACAGTTATGATAATTGTGTAGCGGAAATATCCTAATTTAAAAGACTGGACCTAACACTTTGTTTACTTTGTGTAATTTGTGTAATTGAACAATCCTCCACCATCATAATAACCTTAATCATAATGACCTGTATTTAGAGGGGGTGGCACGATTTAAGGATATGAAGTTTTCATATTGATAGATTGGCCTTCACTCCAAACCCCCATCTGTAAAGTTTCGCTCCTATATTTCAATCCGTTTTGATGCGAGAGCTAAAAACGCGATTTTGGTAAGCCCATAGAGTACTGTATAAAATTAATATGGGTCGACCAAAATGGGGCAGATTTTCGCTCATAACTTCCAACCCAAACATCCTTTGGCTCTAAGATTTCACAGGGTAAATGAGAAATATAGTAGCTTTCTTCTGATACCAAAAGGTTGACCACTTCCGGTAAAATCTGGGGCTTCTGGGGACGAGGCTATTAGCGATCGGGCCATGGACATTTAATCAAATCTTACCCAAAATGCGAAAAGAATTACTTGAAAAGTAATGTATGAATTTACTTAAAATGTCACTCTTCCGGTATGAAAATAACCACTTTACATGATATTTTGATTTCTTGTGAAGGAGACAACTGGTTAAAATATTTTGATTTTATTTGGGAGATATCTTTCACAAGTAATGACAACTCCCATCCAATACAACACTTGATAACAATGCGCAAAATAGTGTCTTTATATTACTGTTCATGGAGAAACCTACGTTTGCATCCTATTTGTATGTGAGTTTTCAAATTAAAAAAAAGAGAGAAAACGGAAATATACTTTACAGCGTATAAGTCAACATATGGCGTCCTATCAATGAAAAGGAGTTGTAGCATACTACGTGCAGTCTGATGGTGTTGTGAAATCTACGACATGCCGGTAGATATCAATGAGACATGGGAGCCTCGCCAGCATTTTCTGTCAATTTTTATGTAGTTGCTTAAGTTAGAATTTAAACAAACACATTATCACGAATGATTATTATATTTCTGTAATGATTTTCTCCTTGTTATCAGGTGGCCAAAGTTATATTTTCATTCTCCTATTAAAATCAAATGCAGCCTCTCTAAAATGTGCGACGATTTCACTGTCTCAAGGTCACTGTCGTAATCAAAATCGATTAAGAATGTGAAATTGCTCTATAGCAAAATCGCATTCATTGTCTCAGCAGATATCATGTCAATATAAAAAAAGGTTCTAATCATCACGACGGTTATAATAAATTCTGTTTCATCGACCTGAAAAGAAGCACATTTATAAGTCCCAGAGGAACAAAGTGATTAATAACTTATTGCAAAGTGGATAGCGTTCAAGGTTTTTTCCTTCATCCTAACATGGCATCGCCCAATTAAACTGACGCCATTTTTGTTGGAGCGGAAGCCTGTCGAATGCATCGCGTCATCGAGACACATTTTTCAGACGATTTTAAGGGCACACCTGTAGCTATTATTTAACCATGCATTTTATGTGTTACACAACGTCCTTGCCGAAAGCTAGAAAACCGATACTGAGTTTGCCAATGTTCTAATAGCGCACGGCATTCAAACATACAACAGAAGCATTCAGTCCGTCGCTAACATTCCTTGTACAAGTAGGTATGTGCGTTAAGCAAAGGAACACGCCGATTCCATTCCATTTGATTTAATTATTTTGTATTTGTATAACTATTGACACTGTTAGCCAACGTTAAATTAAGGGCACACATGTAGCTATATTCGGACACGCCTTTTCACAGACGATTCGCATATCTGAGTTTGCCAATATTCAAGTATGCAAGATTCCTTACTATAATATTTAGTGCAGGTATGCAAAGAAACACGTTAGTTTCTCGTCCGTTTGAATTATGTTTCATTTCTTTAATTATTGAAGCCCTTAGCCAAACTACACATAAGATTTCGTGTACATATATGGCTCGATCTTTTATTTTTAAAAATAATAATTAAGTCGAAGACAAGCATTTAACTTGTATTATATGAAATATATTTGTCATAGAAATTATTGTGGGCTTAAAAATTTGAAGAAAAAAAACCATCCATGGTTTCAAAATTCAACAAAACAAATTAATGAAAAATCCAAGATGGCGCCCGTGAAGCATATTGTTTTTCAGGTATTAATAGTCATCAGAAGAAATTTAAGTGGAAGACAAGCCATTGCCTTTTTTCACGAGAGATAATTGGATAAAGATTGATTTAAGACTCCAAAATTGACGAAAGGAATCGTCTTTGGTTTCGAAATCCACAAAACCTAGGGAAATTGTTCAAAATTTAAAATGGCGGATATGCAATATAAATGATCAGGGCTAAACCCTGTCTAAACTGATTTTGAATTCAAGTGACGATGGACTCTCATTACTCATTAGAGTCGACTCTGTCCCCAAGGTCAGAGTTCGTGAGAGTCACGAAGCTGAGTCTCCATTGGACCCTTTAAAAGGATAAGCCGACTTAAGTTCGGCTATAAGTAGTTGTGACGGTTAGGACGTCCCTTTAATACATCATTTGAATTATATGAATCGTTCACTACCGTTCACAAATTAAAGTAGTAAAGTGGATGATAAGATACAAGTAATCTTGCACGTTCTCGTGAAACGCTGAGTGGGATGTGGTATATAAACTGAGGAAACGCATGTGTTAAATGTCATAATGTCATATGCAGTTATGTTACTGTACCAAAAAAGAGTACTATCAATGTTACAGGTAAAATGTGTAAGATCTAAGGAAAATGTATTTTAAGGGACAAGATTTACACAGGTGTCAATTTTTAAAAACGTCCAATTACGTTTAAATGTGCACCAAAGGTCCATGTCTTGTCTCGATGATTAAAAAACCTATACTTTACCCTCTGTGGGGATTATATTTCAATTGCTACAGGGAAAGGGATAGAATTTCAGGATGCCCCGATTCGTTTCAAATTGGTGTCAAATTCCTCACTTGTGTGGTCGTATGAGACCAGATCGTGAATTGGTTGCACTTTGCGTGACATTGGATTGTATAACTAGAGATAAATATGTAACAAAAAAGTTTTTACAGAGTCTATGGGGAAACATTTAAAGCAATCATAATAATTATGAGATACGATAGGCCTATGTTGTATCTTACATAACAGGCACCAGTTTGGCAATTAAAGTTCAATTTGGGGCAAGATAACCAGAATAGACATTCTCCCTCAGTGATATAATAATAAATAATCACTCTACTGATCCGCTAATGTCACAATCAAATAATGCACTGTTCCTGGTCCCTCTTTGTCAGGTGAATGTTTTTCTGGCTATTTTGCCCTAATAGTGACAATACTCGGTAAGCCTATTCATATCATCAGTGATATAATCAAGAATCACTCCAATGATCTGCTGATATCACAATCAAATAATGCACTGTTCCTGGTCCCTCTTTGTCAGGTGAATGTTTGTTCTGGCTATTTTGCCCTTAGAGTGACAATAAAAGGGTAATCCTATCCATGTCCTCAGTGATATAATCAAGAATCACTCTACTGATCTGCTGATATCACAATCAAATAATGCACTGTTCCTGGTCCCTTATTTATCAGGTGCATGTTTATTCTGGCTATTTAGCCCTAATAGTGACAATACTGGATAAGCCTTTTCATGTCCTCAGTGATATAATCAAGAATCACTCCAATGATCTGCTGATATCACAATCAAATAATGCACTGTTCCTGGTCCCTCTTTGTCAGGTGAATGTTTGTTCTGGCTATTTTGTCTTAATAGTGACAATACTCGGTAAGCCTATTCATGTCCTCAGTGATATAATCAAGAATCACTCTACTGATCTGCTGATATCACAATCAAATAATGCACTGTATCTGGCCCCTCTTTGTCAGGTGAATGTTTTTTTTTTCTGGCTACTTTGCCCTAACAGTGACAATACTGGGTAAGCCTATTCATGTCCTCAGTGACACAATCAAGAATTACTCCACTGATCTGCTGATGTCTCAATCGAATAATGCACTATTTCTGGCCCCTCTTTGCCGGGTGCATGTTTATTCTGGCTATTTTGCCCTTAGAGTGACAATAAAAGGGTAATCCTATCCATGTCCTCAGTGATATAATCAAGAATCAGTCCACTGATCTGCTGATATCACAATCAAATAGTGCACTGTATCTGGCCCCTCTTTGTCAAGTGCATGTTTATTCTGGCTAGTTTGCCCCTTTTTTTATGTTGGGTACAACATTGGCCTATCATTCAGATTGGTATATAATCTCATTTCATGGTTGCTTTAAGATTACATTGCACATTGAGAAGTCATTGAGCAGTAAACATATATCCTTTTTATGGCATAGCAACACGAACAAGTTGGAACAAAATCGGAGCAGTCTGAAAAAAGATATCATATCAATCATATGACCTTGAACGGGTTCAAGTCTATACTAACACTAAAGACCGTAGATCTTACGAGTCGAAATAAAGTTGGTATATAACTTTTAAGCTGGTAAAAATCGAAACAAAACATAAAGGGTTAACTGAATATTATTATTTATCAGCATATAAAGGATTACATTCAATATTGTTATTTATTGATTAATCACACTGCATTTTTTTTTTACTTTTGGGCAAATGACTTACTGTTATAAAAATAAAAAAATCGTCGGTTGTTTTCAACTAAGAGATCGTCAAGTTAACACTGCTCAATTTTATGGCAAATCAAGCACCATTATGTACTTTCAAATGGTTTCCTTACAAAATATTTCTGAATGATTATAAATAACTCATTCTATTGACTAACTATGTTAGTTAAATGTTTACCCAAATTTTGTGTCACTTGATATATGTAGTTGATCGAATATTGATTCAAATATCTTTGTGAACACTTTGTAAGTCTATGTGAATACAAGCCTAGAAATAACGATATTATGCTATTTGCAATTTTACCAACATGTTTTAATTTGCGAAAAAGTAAAATAATATAGTCATTCAATTAAGTAAACATTTTAATTTTAAAATATTTTAATTAGACTGAAATACGATATTCGGTTCCGGAAATATGGCAGATGACTCAAAACCTGACGACAAACGGTTTTTTTTTTTTTCTAACCGGATGTATTCAATTATTATTTAATATACATTTTCACTACACTTAAGTGATAAGGTCTTTTTACACACGAGAGTGGATCAGGGAGGCCTCCCGGGGCCCATATTTAAAAAAAATAATAAATTCAACAAACTCTGTACATGTCTAGTATTTTTCGTGGGGCCTTTTTGCAAACCATGTATTTCCGGAAATCATTTTCCTGTACAAATGAATGGGGATCAAATTACATGTCAGCATATATTTAGTTAATTAATTCTAAGAAGTATTTGTATACGGTTGTTTCATCATAAGTCCACATTATATGTGTAGCCACCAAAGGTAAAAAAGTCACATGTTTTGTGAAAAATATATATGGATACTCACGATAGTGGATGGAGGGGGGTTCTCTGGTCATTTTCATAATTAATAATTAACGTATCACGATGCAATACATTGTATTTTTTTCAGAAAAAAGAAAAAGCCTACGAAGCGTTTTGCAAATTTACACAATTTCAAAAAATACAGTTAGGAAAATATTTTTTTCAAACGAAATACCGGTGTGAAAGCAACTATAGTCGGCGGGAGCCATAGTCCGGGCCCATAGCGATAACGGAATAAAGCCGGAAACTAATCTTGCGTGAAGAGTCAACTGAATTGAGTGCCCTATTCCTTTACCGTTGTAGCCCGGACTGTGAGTACGCCGGACTATAATTACTTCTACACCGGGTTCTTTTGATGGGCTCCTGGACCCCCCCCCCCCCCCGCCCTTTGAACGCAATATTTAAAATGTTAATTAAAGAAATAAGTGAGACGTCATGATGCGTTTTTGTTTTTGCGAGGGTGCGAATGTCCGTATGTATGTGTATGTAAGTGGTATGTGGTTCGAACTTTGGTTAGGTTTTGGTTAGGTTTTCGTTTTTCGCGTCTCCTTCGAAGTCCGATTTAAACCAGACTGGGGTTTAGTTGCCCCCTGCCACCCCTTGTTGCCGCTCCTGCTTGGAGGTATGCCATTTTACAAAAATACAAACGTGTTGATGATGATATAGTTCTTCAGATTTTGAAAATCACTGATAGTGTTAGATTTTTCGGAGGAAGGGACAACATTTCGTTAGGCCAGGTCGATTTGGTTTAGAAAGTACCTTTTCTTAGTAAGGCCCAAAGTGCCATTAGGAATAATTATACTTAAATTAAAACCGGATTAAAATACCAACCAAAAAAAGTGTGGTAGTAGGAAGCTCTCTGTTTATAAAGATGATAAAGTGTGCCGGAAGGGTAGAAATGGCATATCATAACACAAAGACTGTGCTTTCCGAACAAAGTCATTGCAGAATTTTTACACCTACTTTGGTAGTGAACAACCGGTTTAAACTGTATGGTCAAGGACTAAAATATTACGAATGATCTTAACAATAATATATATAGGGGGACATCGTCCTTTCAAAACGGGATATTCTACAAATATTTAAAATTTCATATTTTCGAAATTGTCCGAAGGTGACTGTCTTCTTACCGCTGGAGTATAATTTCGAAATAAGTCCTTTCCGAAAAAAGAGGCGACTATAAATTAGAAACACCCTTCTGGGCAAGGTGGCGTGCTTCAGTTTCAATTTTTGAACAATCTCATGAATTTGATCTTACAATTCAATTTAAAATTTTAAAAACCTATAACCCTTGTGGTTGACAATTTTGCCAATGGCTTTTGTACGCTTTATACCCTTGAAATGCAAACGATGTAAACAACTCTTGTGTAAAGAAACAGAGTCTCAATATTTAATGATTAATTGTTTAAAATCTTATTTCTTATTACTCTTGGATTTTAATAATTATGTAATATATAATCATATTTCTTATAAACGTTGTATTTAATAATTATTAAATTATTGGTGTACAAAAAATCCTTGTATATACATGTTGTAATTTTATGACTAAACACATGAAGAATTCTCTATTTTAATCATCCTTATAGGATCATAAGCAGTTTCTATGCTATTGTAATTATAGAATGAAAAGGGTTAATAATTGTTACAAACAATCACACTATCGATACTGCCTGGACAATTAGGCATACCTTCTATTAAGCTCAATACTTCCATTTATTATGAAATAGCAATGTTATGGTTTTTGAAATCATAGTAAGGTTAGCGTATTCACCTTTACAATGCGCATGTTCATACAGTTGGACAGTAGTAGCGCATATAGGAAGACATACAGAAGCCATTATAATGTAGAATTGCGATGACGCGTCTGATGGCTCGAGCACAAAGCAGCACCGTGTCTGCAACCATTTCGACCTACTTTGGTCCTGCTCTTTCTGGTTTGATCGTGATCAAGGCTTCTAAATAAGATATCTTGGGCAACACTCTAGCTTTATAGTGCTTCTAGTATGACATCTACAGTATTAATAACGTCGGGGGAATGTAACAGGTCGTTTTTTCACACAATTGCCCCGTCGTGTATTATGTTGTCGTCTGGTAAATAACATGGATGTAGCAAAATCCTCTCGGTTTCTTATATGCGAGCAAAGTCCCCGGCCCCTTTTGGGAGGGCAAAAACAAAATCAGGGGAGCACTCAATAGAGAATGTGAACACGTTTCACATCTTTGGGGAAAAATGCAACGCGTACCCAAAAGAGAAGCCATCCAAATTCATCATAACATTAACCTCGGAAGTCTCAAAGACCTACGTCTCAAAAAAACTCCCCATATGGAACACTCATATCGTTAAATATAGATGTCCCACCTCCATTTATCAGTTTATCTCTGTTTCTTCTTCTTCTTCAAAACGAAATTAAAAACTCGTGACAGATTTTGGTCTGTTTTCTTTTTTACAACACTATTATTGGCCAAATAACCACATTTTCATCTCACTATGAGCGTACCCACCTCTATTTTCTTTCCCAAAGGCGTATTCACAATGTTGGCATTTTTTGTGTGCTATAGCTGAATATAGTAACTTTGGCCTGCTTTTGCAAGATATATTCCAGGGAATAAAGCTCAGTCACTTGTGTATGATCTCTCTCTCTTTAATAATCCGTGAAAGACAATGGCTGGTGCGGGATGGCCATAGATCCCCTGTTTGGCACGCACCGACGCTCATGAATGCCATCTAAACGGATTGATTCCTTTCTCTAACACTGTAATTTGGGGGAGTAAAAAAAGAGGGTTAAAAAAGTTGATTAAAAAGTTGAGCAATTAATTACTCTTTGGGGAGTAAAACATTGACAATCGGCCATTGATTAGAGCAACTTTTACTACTCCACTTTTTAATCTTTGACCTCTTTTGACCTGATCCGAGTAAATTTTCCCCCCTGGATTAAATTCGCGTCACGCGTCATCGAGGTCTTCACGTACATGTTGAAAAATGGGGAATGCCGGAGTCCGAAGGATCTGCTCAAACTCACTGGGGTTTAGAAAAGTTAGCAACGGTTTTTCAAGGTAAGAATGGATTCTTTTATTTATGTGTAACCCTACTTGAAGTTGAACTGTCAGGTCTGTCATATTCAAGATGAACCTTCACAGCCTTAGGCTAGTCCCAACAGTCCGGCAACAGCATCACACACACCTGCAAGTGGGTCACTGACACTGCCATTGCAATTGAGTGTAAACAAAATTTTAATTTTTCATGAAGATGCACTTCTATACTGCTAAAATATCCTGCATGTTTTCTCCTATACAATAGAACAGTATATTGCGGTGGAATATTTGTGTAATTATGCAGCTTTTCATCAATTTAAGAGAAAATGAGGTGACAATTTTTCCATCCACCACCCGCCCTCACTCATGCCATGGTAATTTCATGACATCTAAATGGCAGATTGGCAGTGTACAACAACCGATCGAATCGTGTCGTGGGAAATATCTGTGGATAGACAGACGAACGTTCGGTGGGAGTATGCAGTATGTGTGTGGTACATGAAGTATAACTATTGGGACGTCTGAAGGAAAACAGCCCGTTGCAGGTAGGGACGTTTCATTCCTGTGCGCTCTCTCTGTTCTGCTCAATGCATATGGCATGCTGGAGTGAACATGAAAATCAAGTTTTCCAAACCGCGTCGATTTTGCAAAACGCGATAACGGCGAGTTTGGAAATTTTGTAACGCAATGACGGTGAGTTTTGCAGGTTTGTACCGCGATGACGGCGAGAGTTTGTAAGTTCGTAACGCGAATGACGGCGAGTTTTGTCAGTTTTCGTACATGATACATCGGTTTGCAATTTGCAATGCAAAGACGGTGTGCGAGGAGTTTGCAGTTCGTCACGTGCTGACGGCGAGTTTCGCAAGTTTGCACAACACGAAACGGCGAGATTTTGCAAGTTTGTAACGCAATGACGGGTGGTTTGCAAGTTTATTTGCAATGCAAAGACGACTGGGCGAATTTTGCAAGTTCGTAACGTGATGACGGCGAGTATCGGCAAGTTTGCAAACATGAAGACGGGCGAGAGTTTTCAAGTTTGTAACGCAATGACGGTGAGATGTTGCAAGTTTGCAACACGAAGACGGCGAGAGTTTTGCAAGTTCGCAACGCAATGACGGCGAGAGTTTCCAAGTTCGTAACCATTAGATGACGGAAGTTGCAACGGTAAGATGGGAAGAGTTTCCGCAGTTCGTAATGCGATGACGGCGAGCGTTTGTAATTTGTAACGCGATGACGGAAATTTTGAACGCTAAGACGGAGAGTTTGCAAGGTCGTAACGCGATGACGGCCAGAGTTTGCAAGTTCATAACATTTGACGGGGCAAGTTTGCACTTTTGTAACGCGATGACGCGAGTTTGCAAGTTTGTCAACACGAAGACCGCAAGATGTTTTCATGTTCGTATGCGGATGAACTGGATTTTTTCACAAACTTGCAAACTCACGCCGTACGGTCGCGTTACAAACTTGTAAACACCAACCGCACCCGTTTACAAACGTGCAAACTCGCCGTCACCTCGTTACAAACTTGCAAACTCGCCATCTTTGCATTGCAAACTGGCTTTTTATGTCTGCTCATAGCGTGCTATACTGCATACATGTCTGTCAACTCAGGACCATTGAAAGATTAGGTGCCACCCACCCCTATGATTCGGCAACCTAACTGAAATAAACTGTCGTTGCAAAGATGCGGGTGGGCAGAATACTGAATTTATACCCCAGACCGTTGTGTGTAGAACAAAACTGCTCGTCAGGGATGCCAATTCGTTCTTATGGTTTTCATGTCGTAACAGGAACTTCTACCTTCTACTCGTAACAAAAGCGTCACCGAGAGTGTCCATAACTAAAACGTCCATTCCGATTTGCTCGTATATTTAAGGGTTGCAATTCAGGTTGCGAAAATCAAAATTTTACAAATAAAATGACAATTGGGAGACATTAATTCCATGGCATTCTAACGAGATCCCTGCGAGAATCATCTGTGATTATCATTGTCAAATTTGCATCCTTGGTCGACCCCAGCCATATAATAATTATACAGCATCAGTCCGGGGGGGTGGAAGCAATCATACTGGAGGAGGGGGAAGTTATTGTTCATTCATACCAGGTTCCAGCACCTAGCCTAGCCATAGGGGGAAAATAAAATTTTCATTATAGGATGAATGTCGAAGATATCTGTAATTGTTTTTTAAAAAAAAAAAAAAAAAAAAAAAAATCAGTTGTTAAAACAATCAAACATTAATTCTTAATTTTATCACATTTACTAGGCAACAGTCCACATCGATGCCCTTCTAATATTCCGTCTGCTACACCCGTAGTTTCCCAAACTTTTTGGTTGAGTAACAATTTCATGTAACGTAGCTCACTGTGTATTCTATATTGTTTGCAATGTAATCAAAAGGGGGTGGAATAATTTGATGTACCAGAAGTGGATTACCGTTATCATAAGAAAATTGTTGCTGAAGTAATGCAGAAATCACAGGGCAACCTCACTGAAAGAGTGATTTAGAGTGAAGAATTTGAGGAATCGACCGACAGAAGTGAAGGTATGTCTTGTTTATTTTTTACAAAAACCAATTCAGTTTGTTACATACATGGTAACCATCACTCTATTGCCTGCCAAAGTCATGCAGTTTGCCTGATTTCACCAGTTTGCATGAATTGTACTGCATACCAGGCACAGCATGTAATTTAAAAAATGCATGGGAAGCTACAGATGGCCCACAATATAACATCCATTCCAATGCATACAATTCGGGCAGGACTTTGCGCGTGATATACCACTGTTTCGAAAAATAATTTTACTCATAATCATTGAAGAACAGAATTATATTTCAGTATAAAATTCAGGATTATGACAAAAATATGAGCTTTCTTTCTTGTGATGTAAATTCGAACAAATTTCATGGGGTGAATTGGGGAAAATGATGCCGTCATTGGGTCACGCACCTTCACATGCAGTGGCGGCGCCAGGGGTTGGCATGGAATTCCTCCAACCGATTTTTTTCTTTTCTCTTTTTCCTCCTCTCCCATTTTTGTTCCCCCTCCCTCCCAGTTTGTTTCCCCCTCCCCCGGTGGAATGGAAAAATGACAAGATTTTTGGCAACATGAGTGATAATCAACCCAATTCTAGCAAGTCAACATTTGGGACCCAAATCACCAAATTTTGGCAAAAATTGGGATTTGGGCCAAAATTGGTTTTAAAATCTTCAAATTTTTTGGATATTTTGCCCTCCCAGAATTTCCCTTTTTTTAAACCAAAACAATTTCACTTTGTCCCTCCATTTTCCCTCCCAGAAAATGTCTGGCTCCTCCACTTGGTCATGAATTGTCCATTATTAAATTAATTGCATGAGGCCCAGCATTAACTGACTCTACTTCTGTCATTGGTAAATAGTGTTGTAGCCATTGAGCTATTATACATAAGGTTAAATTACAAGAAAATACAAAATTTTCTCAACATCCTGTTACTATTTTTTGTTTTGTCCATTTCAGGCAACTAATGTGACCGATTTGTAATGGCGCATGTAAACTGACAATACTGCTCCACTGCCTCTTCTCACTAACAAGTGCCCGCCAGGCACGATTGGTTTTGGATCTTTGGAGCTTTGTAACACAAATCAACTGGCTCCAGTGTTTTGCAGCACGAGGTGATCCTTTCCATCATCACAATGTGTGCAACTGGTTTGATACGGTCCCCTACATCGCAAATTCTCTGACAATTCTTGTCTGGAGCTGAATTACGGTGGTGATTGTTTTATTTTTTTGCTTCTTGGTGATCACACCATTTACGGGCGAGAATTATGTTACGCATCGTTCAAATACGAGTTTTGCCTGCAGTATTTGAAACCCAGTCGTCCGAAAGTCATTGAAAGCATCAAGTTGACTCAGACTTGATTTCTATTGACTCTCAGACGTCAAGAACTTTTTATTTTACCTCATGATCTCCTTGCCGGTCTTTCCCGCAAACTCCCCCTTGCCTTGGCTTCCATTGACTTTCGGGGTTCGGCGGCCGCTTCCCCCCGCAGAAGACTTTGAAAAACCAAATTGCTTTCTGATTGACTTTTGAACGTCCACGCAACGTAAACATGAAATTTAAACCATCGCCACTTGTATCCCCCACCATGCACCCCCCCCAACCCGAAGTCCCACAGGGTTTTTCCCCACCGATGTTCGAACTTACGTTGGGGCCCTCAAAGTTAGCAGATGTATCAGGTCAAATTTTGCACACTTGGAAGTAGAGGTACTTCCGTTCATTGCTTCTATTGACTTTCGGCCGCTTTACGGGCAGACAACCCCATGATGTCTATTGCCGTTCTTCCGTTTAATGATTTTCCGCAAGTTATTTCTCTGCGGAGAATGCCCCGACATCACTTAAAAGCAACAAATGACTCTAACTGACTCTCGTACATCAGGAAACCCTTCGTTGCTTCCTATTGAATCTCGGCCGTTTTAGGCTGGTGTACTTTAGTAGTTGGGACCTATTTGGTATGTTTATGTTGAAAAGTGTATTTTATAGTTGGAATATACAATGTAAACTTTATAAAAACCATTTGGTGGTCATGCATTACAGTGTTACACAATACAGAGTGCTCATTTCACATGCTCTGACAACAGGGAGTATTGTAAATTTTGTCAATATTTAAAGGGGCATTTCCATGGTCTAACAGCCTTGCCCCCCCCCCCCCCACTTACCTAAAAGTTTTTGATATTTTTATAATCAGCTGAACCCTCACACATTAAATTTTTAGTACTCCATGTTGTACTAATCTACATGCAAGTTTTGCTCCATCTCGGTAAAAAAACCGAATTTTGTATTTTCTGTCCTTAAATGGACAGACCTTACATCATAGTGGAATAGGGACTGAATGAAACAACATTTCCTCAATAATACAAAACTGCAAAGGTCGGATCGTCTAAAAAGTGTGAATAGAGATAGTATTTCGGCCTGAAAATTTTAATAGTGGATGGACACTTCTGATTTTACATGCTCCTTTAAAGGTACTTTTGTGATTCCGGCCACCTCCCTGTTTTTAGGTAAGTCCGGGGAAGGAGGTGTGGATCACAAAATGCCCCTTTTAAGCAGAACCCTAACAATGATAGCTGAAAATTGCAGCAATTTTAGGCAAATCCAGGAAACCCAATCATGGCCCACTGTCAGTAATTCTAACAATGCCTTGCAGTAGGGTTGGGGGTATTTAATCAAATCTTGAAATAACTGTTTTTTAGTAACTTGTTTAGTTGTATCTTACAGAACATACATGTACATGGGGTAATTTTTAAGAGATTTTCAAACTGTTTGAGTACTTTTACAGAAGTTGACACTATGTCATCATACATTGCTATCTACGTTCTTCTACTGCTACTGCATATAGCACTACTGACAGCAGCATAAAAATATAAAAGTTTATGTGAAGTGCATATTCCATTGGTAAATTCAGCTTCATTTTTGCCCTTTAAACAGTTTCCGAGTCACCTGACACCTCTGAGAGCTAGTTTTGGCTGTGACCCCCCTTATAATTTAGCAGTCTGTACCGAATAAGCCACATGTCCACTTTGTGTTTTCCTGTAAAGAGCTGCTAAATTTATCAGGGTCACAAGTGCCCCAAGCTATGAGCTAGCCAAGTCAATTTAAAATTGCCTTTTTAAAGCATGACATTCGGCGGGGACGTATTTGAAAACCAGTTAAACAATAACCCAAAAGTTGTGTTTTGACCTGTGCATTCAATGGGAGCACCTTTGGCATATCGCAGTTGGTGGCATGTGTATTTTGATATAGATTAAATTAACTTGAGTAAATAATATAGTCCTCTTTACATGATATTTGCCAAAATGTCATTGTGATGTTTTTGGCAAACGTATCTGCTTTTATGTGTAAACGCCACTCACATACATAAAAGTCATTTGAAAAATGAAAAAGTTAAATCCATGCAACTTCAGAAATTGATTTGTTGACCTCAAATATAAACAACCATATAATATGTACAATTTAGACTAAAACCAGCTAAAAACGAACAAAAAGTGCCTATGAATGGTACTGGCTGCCTTCTTGGATATGTGCATTTTCCCCTGAGCACTGTATAGATTTTTGCACTTGCCATTATTTTGGTTCTTGGATGTGGTGAGTTTTTGTGGTGAATTCAAATGCATTATACAAGGGTTGCTATGAGTTATACATTCCTTACATGCAGCAATATCCAAAAGGTTCAATAAATAAGATTCCCACTGCAATTGGGGGGGGGGGGGGATTTTTTTTTTTTTTTTTTTTTTTAATTTTTGCATTTTTTTCAACAGGAACTGCCCGCGGTTGAGTAAAAAAAAGTGACCCCATGCAGAGTAAACTTACTAAACACTGGTTTAGTAAAATGTTTTTTGCTCTGCTTATGATTAAAAGTAATTACCAATAGATGAGTAAAATTTTATAATCCCAGATGATAAATTTTTAAAATCAACAGTACGATTACAGTTTACCCTTCTGTGGAGTAAAAAGGGAACAACCCGTCCTGGTTGAATTAAATTTTACTCAGCCAGGTTGATTAAAATTTTACCCCTGTTGATTTAAACTTTTTATCAGCAGGTTGATTAAAATTTTAACTCCCTGTTGATTAAAATTTTACACTTCAGATGAGTAAAGCTTAGTTAGTCTATCGTTGAGTAAGTTAATCAGATGGAAGGGTTGTTCCCTTTTAAATATCCAAACGATTAAACATTTTACCACTAACGATAAAAATATTTACCGAGTGTAGGAACACCCTTTGTAACCACTATGACTCTCTATGTTTCCAGGAAGTCCACTACAGAGGTTGGCAAAGAATTTAAAAATAAAAAAAATCAAATTCTCATTTGTTTTTACTTATTATAACTTTAGTAAAATGGTCATTTTGTCTTAATTTTTTAGATTTTCCCGAAGATTGATCGTTCTTTGTCATCTTTGGCTGACATTCCACTAAATTCACAATGGTCAACCGTCATTTTTTTTTATTCTAATTCTACATTTAAAAGAAGAATACTGAGCCCGGTTAAATCTAAAAAAGCATCAAATCGTATCTCCCCATTTTTGGGTCCTTATTATTGCCGAAAATCTCCGAAATGTTGTTTATAATCTCTGCAACGGAATAATATATGGCACGGAATAAGAATGAGAATAAGTAAGACCACAAGTTGATTTCTTACGTACGGATTCAGAAGTCTACATAAAAATCTAAATTTCGATATCCGATGACCGTTTGACTCAGCTCTTATAGTCTTATGTCAGGTTAATATAATCTCCTTGTTTGCCAGGAACGGTGACTTCAATTGTTTATAATAACTGAATAAAAATATACAAGGATGTAACAATGTGTCTTGTAAATAGAGTCCATCTTTTGTATTGCTTTTAAAATTATGATGCAAAGCATATGGTGCCTAAATTTCATGGACTCCTTAAGTATGCAGGATGTCCCTATAGAAAATGCACTCGGGTGGGTCTTTAATCTTGTGTCAAAGACAGGAAGGGCACAAGATAGACTACGATCATGACGTTAGTTACACCGAAAAATCATCTTATTTATAAATTAGTTTTCCAAATCACCATATAATAACGAAGGGCCACATTATACTAACAAAATTAAAAATAAAGCAATTAATTTCATTGATTATCTGATTGCGATGATATTATTGGAAGATAAGTTGCCGTTAATGGTTTGCAAATTGGTCGTAGTTTAATTTGGCAATAGAAAACAAATGTTGAAGTCAATCCACAGGTAATGACCTACACAAATGACGCAAGTCTGGACAAACCACTGTTTGGATTTCCATTCCTTATACTGAATCTGTAACTTACAAGAGGCTAATAAGCAAAGTAATATCGAAGAAGGGTGTTATAAAATCTGTGCTAGAGTTGCTTATTTATCACGTGGATCAAAGACACGTGATAATTACAATGAGTATCCGATCATGCCAATTATGCCCGAAAGCAACCATAATTACAGACCAACACACAAGAAACAGACATCTATTTCAACGAACACAAGAAACGCTACAGGACAGCACAAGAGACCTGCTTCCAAGATTGTCAATTGATTATTTAGGAGATTAGGTTTTCTTCGAATTGGTTTCGAAAATATTTTACAGATGTTATAAACATGGTTGTAAGAATTCCATAAAGCTGGATCAGAATTTCTAATTGACTTTGAATAACAAGCATGGTTTATAAAGATGTTAGATGTTAGCAATTTCTCGTGGTGACATCATGAATTTGGTAGTAATATATAAAAGGAAGTCGCAATGCTTTCGTAGGTGCGTTGTTTTCTTTGTAACTTGAGGTCCATTTTCAGACTAGACAGTAAGTGGAAAATCTTTATTTGTGATTAAGATATCCTTACTTTCAATCCAAGAAATCTGGATA